>JAGDQP010030651.1:0-22469 GCA_022664845.1 Lepisma saccharinum | reverse complement strand
AAAAATAAAAGTTAATGATTTTTCTTATTTTTCCTGGAATGATTGTTTGGTAGGAACCATCTTCTTTTGTTTCAGAAGTGGTGAGTCTGAAGAAGACACTGAAACTGATATGCTGATTTTTTCGGTGGTACAGTTTTGTTAACTTGTCAATTAATCTGTCAGTTACGCATTCTTCTTAAATTTAAGCCAGTATGAATTTTAAGAAACACTGCGTAGGCATAACTTGATCTGTCTTTGTATTCTTAACTGTAAATTTGTTCTTCAGAAAGCGAAAAGCTCAGTTAAAAATTATTTGCACCAGTGAACTATGATACTCGTGTTTGTTCCTTAAGTGACTATATGTCAAATATAGTTATAGAATTATACCATATGAAGGATAGGGAGGGAAAAAGATGAAACTCCATTTTTGGTCGATTTCGAACTAGTGGTCCTATCTGTTAGTTCACAAGGTGTACTACAATGGTGCAATGTACGTGACAATGTACCTAGAACAATTATTGCTCATATTAAAAGAATGTTCAAACAATGCAATATGTTTCAATGGGAGTTGAAACCTTATTTTTCATTCTTTTGCCAGGTGAGTGCAGATGGAGTTTCATCGTTTTCTCCGCTGAACCTTCATATGATATTGCTACGTAAAACATTTGATAGGAATGTGGTAGCAACGTGTTTGATTTTGTCAAAATGTTGACTAATAACCAGAAAACAATTAAGGAAAGAACTTTAGTTGGTATTGGACAACATGCCATATTGTCGTATTGAATCATAGTAACTTGCCGAAATCGGTTCGAGATCATTCTTCGCTTTCTCTCATACTTTTTGCTGGTATTTTTAGAGGTGGTTGTCTTTGTATGTTGCGTCTACGTTGCTGTTTATTCTGATTTGTGAAGTCCTTGTGTGTACATTCTTGTGTGGATAAATTTCATAGGAATTGAATTTTTTAAATGTTATTTAAGGCCTTTAGACAACTTGGGTTCAGGCCAAGATTTCATAGGAGTTTCCTGCTACAACCGAGAAGTCTGTGCTTAAATTTATAGATTGCACAGTTTTCACGAAGTAGTACAACGTTGTGTTCAGAGCAAGAGTAAACATACATATACTTTCTATATACATACAGTGTGTATCTTAATATGTGAGCCAAACTTCACAGACGTATTCCTGACACCAAAACAAGAAATAAACTCGTTTGAAGAAATTTCGAAATCTGCGTATTTTCGGAGCTACATGCGACCAATTTTAAAGCGGCATCGTCATATCTCGACAAATAATGACGTAATCGTTCTCGGCTTAGCCAATCACAATTGAACTGGTACTCGATACATCAATTAGAGAAATATTGATGATTGAGAGAATGGCACATAGACAGCTTTCGCAACATAAGAACTTTATTGTCAAGGATTTAAATGCTGTAATAGACTAAGTATAGAAAGCTCCTTTTATCTGCTCTGCATTCAACAATCATAAGCATAGCTGAAGTAGATGCTTAGGGTACTACTTCGATTTTGATTTGATAAGTCGACACCGCTAAGGCCATTATTAAGCGAGATAGAACGTCATTTGTGACGATGCCGCCCTAACTTGGAACACCTGTAGCTCTAAAATTTTGCACATTTCGAAATTTCTTCAAAGGAACTTTTTCTTTTGGTATCAGGAATTCGCCTGCGAAGTTTGTCTCACATATTAGGATACACCCTGTATGTATGTTCGTAGTAGTTGAAGGACTTAGTGCAAGAGAGAGGTAACTCTAAAGTAAAATTAATAGTTTCTTCCATCTATATATGTCGAAAAAAATAGCAGCATCTTTGGTGCAAGAATTAGGTGGATATGGTTATACGTGGATACAATTCGTTATAGTGTTAGTTACTGCCGCTCTTGTACCCTTCATTTTTTGTTGTGATAAATGTGGCAACTCGCAGTCAGTCTCGGTTATCCAGTAATTCTTTTTTATTACCGTTATATGAAGTTCCTTGTGGTTGTAGATAATCTAATGTCGTGCGTGGTTTTCTTGTTGTCATAAATTTATTTCAGAAGATCAGTGCCTTCCTTTTCCGTTGTAATTTCCAAAGCTACTCTTTCATATGCAAACTCCATGTTTTCTTTTTCTGAATTTGAAGAATCTTTCGAGTTTGTTAGTGCTTTTCAAGTCTTCTCGTGATGGTCTATGTCGTTGAACTCAGTTGTGTATTCCGGCCTGAGTCTTAGATGCATAAAGGCCATAAATGCTATTCAAAATTCAAATTCAGTTGGCCATTGAAAAAATTTTCAGTCACAAGTCAGTCTTCTTTTCGAACATTAAATTATGAATGAAGATTTAAAAAAAATCATCCCTATTTGTATGTTAATAACGTACTTTTATGTATTCATGAATTGGCTGCCAATAGTCTGTCATTTGCGTAGTGAACGCATTCCGTCGTAGAAATTATGTAAGTAAATTTTTCGTGTAAATTGGATATTGTTCAGCAATTTTTCATTGTCCCTACATTTAGTGTTCTATGGCAGTATGTATATACATATATAAATATGCATGTGTTTGTGTGCGCTTTGTTGTGACGTGTTGGTAACGGTTTCCTATCTGTCGTAAGGTTGGTCAGATGTGCCATCTTGTCGTCAAGGATGGATGACTTGAAAGTATAATGCTAGTGGAGTATCCACTCACTGGAAAAAGAAGAAGAAATCGAAACGACTACTTTAAACTAACGCAGTAGTAACTGTTTCCGATGTTTGTTGTGAACTATGTTCAATGTGATCCTGTGAACGTGTACTGTTCTTGTGTGTTATAAACAAATAGTGATTCACAGTTATAATTGTTGTTTCCTTGTTGTAAATGTGTTTGTTACTGCGGCAATGGACTTGAGAGTTCCGTGAGCCATATAGTTAGTTCGTTTATATGTGTAAAATAGAAGAGCTTCAAGTAGGAGTGTGGAAATTTCTAGAAACTATTGGTTTAAGATAAACTCGTTTCTTATACACAGTTGTCTTGGATTAGTATGGAATAAGCTGAAATACATTTTTTTTTTTTGGTTACTATATAGTCGGCACATCGTGAATCATATTCCATGGAATGTCAACAAGTGCAAATCAGAATGTTGTAATTTAGATAAAGTTGTTTTTCACGTGTACTGACTTAACGGAATTATCTTATGAGTGCTAGACTTGTGAAGTGTGTTTTCAGATTAGCTTGCTATAATTGAGTTTTCAGAGTAAAGCAAAGAGTGTTTAACAGCACATATATATCTGCTCTTAGTATTCAAGTTTCTTACGTACCCAGAATGCTATGAAATTTCCACTTGAAGTGCCGTTTCATAGGGGACAAATATTTGTTGGATCTAGTTCAGTACCATAAAGGATCAGATTTTAATTCTAGACAAACTGAGAAGGTCGAAATGTTGACTACGCTACTTGGTTTTTGTGAGTTGGTGGTATCTGATAAGGTGCTCATGGTTTTTATAATGGAAAATTTTCATTGTTTCGTTTACTTATTTTAGATCCCTTTTCCCTTATGAGCAAAGAGATCGTGTTGGAGCTGCAGAGTATGAAGGAGAAAGTAATGACCATTTCTTTCAAATGTATTTGTTGAACGTTTAGAAATTTTTCAAACTTCCTCAATTCGAAAGAAGTATACTTCACGAACAGTACTATGGAAATTGGACTGATACAGTGGCGAAGATCTTACTCGATTTTCTTCATTAAGTTCGGAAGTAATAATATTCATGTAACATTTTATTAAACATGAACGCTGGCTTGGTCATTGATGATTTTAGATATTCATTTTACACCGTGATTAATCTTGTAATTGGTTTATACTTTCCATTGAAACCGACTCATGTTTCAACAGACTTCAGTACTTGCATGTTTTAATTCTTCTCCACTAAGAACTGCTTGAGACTGCGATCAAGTTGAGTTAGCAGAGTAGTCATTGTCTGCTGTATTCGTCGAATTTTGTTGCTGTTGTGTTCGATTTTAAGTTAACCCCTTTCTTCAATGCTCGGGACTTCGTTTATAATACAATAATTGAAGCATAAGCACAAACAAAAGTCTGTGTTACATTTCGCATGTTTTGAAGGGGAAAAAAATACAGCAGAGTTGGAAAACCCCACATTTTAAGACGCACTTAGCTTCAGAATGAGAATCAATATTCTAGTGTCATCAGTTATCATTAAGCTAAACTAAATGTGCACAGTGTGTCCCACAAATTTGGGAAGATGACTATTCACGTCAAAACAAGAAGAAAGTTCCTTTGAGGAAATTTCGAAACATGCGTAGTGTGGGCGGCTTGAGCCAAGTTGCCTAAAGGCCTTAAATAAAATTCAATTCATGCATAGTGTGGGAGTGACAGGCGCTTAAAAGTTAACGCAGCATCGTTACTAATGACGTACTATCTCGACAATTAATGACTTAGCAGTGTTGGTTTAGCAAATATCAATCAAAGTTGTACCCAACACGTTTATTTTAGCAAGTTTTATGATTGGGGGAGTGCTTCGTAGACAGATTTCACAACGTAAGAATTTTACTGTCCAGGATTAATATGCTTTGATAGGGAAGGCATCTAAAGTGTACCCAATACATCCATTTCAGCAATGTTTATGATTGAGGAATACAGCTTAGAGTGGATTTCTATGCTTACCGTATTAAACCATATTAATCCTTGACAATTACATTCTTACGTTGTGAATCCAAACCGTGCGACACTCCCTCAATGATAAACAGATGTATTGGGTACAATTTCGATTGTAATTTGTGACGCCAACAGGGCTTGCGTAATTAGTTGTCGACATTGTAGTCATTTGTGGTAATGGCGTGTTAATTTTGAGTGCCTGTAGGTGCAAAACTACGCATGTTTTTGCTTTTTTTCTTGTTTTGATGTGAATCCCGAAGTTGGTGGTATTATTTCAAGGACGCACTGTACATAGATGGAAGGAGTATCATAGATCTATATTCTGTAAATAACTCGAGTTTGACCAAAATGTAACGCACATGTTTATTTGCGGTTACGCGTCAATTGATCTTTTTATTCGTTTTTTGGGAAACCTCGAGTAACTGATTTGGCAGGAAACTAGAGATAACAGATAATGAGTCACGACCCAATATGATACAATCATATGTAAAGAAAAGTTTGTATCTTAATTTTTTATTTTGGATCATAGCCGTAGATTGAATTTCTTCGTGCATGAACGTGTCATGAAGAAACACTTTGTATCATGCCATCTATTCAGGAACCAACACAGTGAGTGTCCAGGCTTTTTGTATAGGCTTTCTTTTTCGTTATGCGCGGTTACTTTTAGATGTACATTAATACTAAGGTTTATATTGTACTCCAATATGTTAATAACTACAGGGATGAAATTTACTACAAATTGACGAATTATCTGAATGTTATGGAACAAGATGATCAAGAAATTTTATCGTTTATGGTTGAAACATAGCTTTTTTTTTTTTTTTTAAGTATTATGGAAGTGTCGTTGAAGAGCTTTTTCCAGTCACAGGATCCAGTGTTATCAGTTCGTTGCGCGAATACTTGCATGTGGTTCGCTTGAATAAAGAGGCTTCTTATTTTGGATATTGCCATAGTTCCAGTAGCACGTTATAACAAACGGGGAACCAGTGCCCCAAGATTATCTATATAAAATAGTAAAATAAGTTTTAAAAAATGGTACTTACATGTTAGGGTGCAAAGACAGGTATACATAAGTTTCATGAACGCATAAGAAAGGCGGCAACGTTTCGCAGAACCGTGTTCACATAATAGGAGAGGAGACATATAGAGAGGACTTGTGCTAGGGAGCCGCAGTGTTGACAACTGACGCTGGGTAACATGTTATGGAGACGGGAAAACGACTAAAAGGGGCTGGAGAGAACTCCAAGTGGAGAAGGAAGTGCGGAGGCTACTAGGAGAGGCTTCCTAAAGGAATAAGAGGGTAGAGAATCAGCGGGGAGGAGAAAATAATAGGTGGGGAAAGGAGAATGAAGAAAAATAAAATAAAAGTGCTAATAGAGACGGAAGGAAGGAGAGAACGGAAGAAGGAAACACTGAAGAACTGTGCTGCAGGGGATTACATGCAGTTAAGCGTGGATTCATGGTTGGCTGAGATTGTAGAGATGTACATAACATGGCTTCGGCGAAACGTTGCCGCTTTCGTTTGTTCTTGTGAAACTAATGTACATCTGTCCTTGCATTCGGACATGTAAAGTACCTTTTTCTACCTCATTTTACTATCTTAGTACATATGGTACATATAGAAGAAGGCTGGACAGGCATATATATAATTAATTTTTTTTGCTCTACTATGAAAAGAAAATATTTATCACTTGTAAGCTTTTCTCATGGTTTTAAGTATTAGTGCAATGCCTTTGTCTTTCCAATGAATGGTGTCCCGATCAGCAGCCAGAAAAATATAAACACGTACAAAAAATCAAACAAGCGAGAAACAGAACCAAACTCTCTGCGGTTATGTGTTCTTTGACGGGGCAATGAAGAATTTGTCAAGATCCGCGGTAACATGATGATGATAATAGTAATAACGCGCTTGTACATCCTACCTTTCCATGTTTGATTTTTCTTTGCACCCATTTTATGTGATCTATACGTAGTTAAGAATTTGAAATACTTAATCTATGTATTTATTCAAATATCCTTTTTTTTTTTTTTTTTTTTTTTTACATCTTCTAAGAACATAACGAAGACAAGTTAGTACGTATTATAAAATCTTGAAAACATCATACACACATCATCTTAATAATGTCAAGTGAAGTTCCTCAGCAAATAGCTAGTGTTGTGCTGTGTAGAATATTATAATAAAAATCTGCTCTACTTTCCAGGGTTTTTGAAAAGCAGGAGAGAAAAAAGAAGAGAAAAGAAAGCCAAAAAGAAAAAGGATTCGGATAACACGAGTAATAAGGAAGAAAAATCTGATGCGTAAGTTATCAACTGATGTAGTTAAGGTGGTTTTCTAATTTGATTTTTTATGACCTTTAGGCATCTATAGCTTAAACCAGGAAAGGATACGGAAAGGAGTCGGCCAGGGTCTAAGTTGAAGGTACAAGCATTTGCCTGTGTGACCGAGAAAAAACCCCAGTCAGGATGGTCGCCCGCTGGTATCGAAACCAGAAACTCGAATATGAAGCTTACGTTCTACCAACTGAGGTTCGGCTGTTCGGTAAAATAAAGCTGGTATTAGGGTATTGTTTATTGAAGACTGAAAATTTGAATTTATGTATGGGCTTATGCATTCTTAATGATTTTATTACAGTATTGAGAATGCGACTGTTGACATTTGACTTCGTCTAGTAAGTAACGTTGCGTGGAAGGTAGACGCTCTGCACAGTTCCTAGAATGTTCCTAGAAATGACTAGCGAGTTGTAAATACGTATATCACGTGGCACCAATATCATTAAGAGAAGTGGCTTGAACGGCATACATAATAATGACTGTACGAACTCAAGAGAATACCGTCGTAATACACGGACCGTCGGATTCTGACGGGTTTGGGTGTATGTGGATATAAATGTTCATGCTACGTATGGAAGAAATGTAAATATGATTTTGCACATTTACGTATCAGTAGGCCACAACTTAATTTCGGAATGGCACTAAAACAAACTAAACAGTGACAAACCTTTCATTTTTCGATTTCATTGCGAGCATTGTCAGAGAGATGAGAAACTTAAAAGGAAGATTTATTCAGGGTGTAACACACAGGTACAGCCAAACTTTGAGACGTGATTACTCAATCTAGAACAAGGAAAAAGTTCCTTCGAGCTAGAGGCGCCAAAATGTTACGAGGTAGCTCCTTAAATGACAGTCAAAGCTGTGCACAAGGATTCTGTTCGAGCAAAGTTTATGATTGAGGGAGTGCAGTATAGAGAGGATTCCCCATGCAAGAGTTTAATTGAGGTGTCCAGTGCAAGATGGAGTTATCCCACAAAGTTAACCATTACCATTTACTTTCATTCGTCTGACATTTGTCTGCAGTTGGATAATCACTGATGGTTGTAAGGATGTACTTTGGATCTTCTGGAGTGCATTCAACAACAAACAGTGATCATCAGATTGCTGACGAATGCAGGTAATTGGTAATTACAACCTTATTGGCTTTGAGGGATAGCTCTCTCTTGCACTGGACCCCTCAATTGTGAAGAAATTGGATTTCGCATTAGACAAGCATAGAGATTCTGTCGGGGTTGTCTTCTTCCAAAATTTCCTCAAATACATTTCTTGGGTACATCTTACGGACGTCATTTGTGACGATGCTTTGCCTTATTTGGGTGCCTCTAGCTTCAGAACTACACTGATTTGAAAAAAAATCTTGGAAATAACTTGTTTTGGTGTAATCACTTCCCAACGTATGGCCGTACCTTTTAGTTACATTCTGTATATGTGTAAGAAGAAGGAAAGTTGTGTAAATAATTTATTCTTAAAGCACAAACGTTAATCAATTCATTGTAACCCAGAAGAGTCCATTCCGAACAACAATGAACACTTTCGAATTCCCATATTCCATTCTGCGTTGATGACGTAAGATTTTGCGGGAGACTTATTAATCCAAAGATCCTTGTATGACTTAGCGAGTCCCTGACAGGGAAATCTGAGCGACAGTAGCACTCCTAATGTCAGGGGAACGCAACACCGAACATTTATTTCGTCAGCCCGCTTGCACCGAGCAATCCACTCTTGTTGAATAATTGGGTTTCTTGGAAACCTATGATACATTATCCCTTTCATTTTACGACCATAATTAGAACAAAGTGCAACAGCACATCTTGTATTGTTTTTGCTCATCTTGTAAAGCTAATGTGGGAAATCCTTGCAGAAGTAAGCGAACACCTTACCCGTAGCTTTAAAGCTTCCCTCAAAATCTTTTAACTGACGCCATCAACGCAGTGGAATATGGGAAATAAATTTTGTTCACTTGTTGAGAATGGACCCCTCTACGTGGCTGCTAATTCCCTGTCGCGAGAGGCACTGTGATAGCATGACTTGCCCTGATTGGCTGCTGTTGTCGTTAACTAGCTGGCGATTTCCAATGCTAGTATACAGACTCATTTCTCTATACGGGTACTCTTTGCTTTAATCGACAGTATCTTCCAGTTGCGTCATAACATCATTTAGCCAATGAGGAGGGAATGGTTTACCTGTGTATACGTATCTTAATCGTAACCGAAATGTCTTTCTTATAATGTATGCAGGTATTTTAATGAAGTTTCAGGTGAGTGGGGTGTACGAGAACCTTTTTCCTCACATGGTAAAAAATGTCAGCTGAACTTCACGCAGCTCCGTGCAATTTTAAACTTGGTTCTCACTTGGAGCAAATTTTTCGTATTTCCATATTTAAGTCAGATTTCGATACAAATTGGTGTTAAATATTTCATTATCAAATGCAATTGACGAACTCTATATGTTGTGGTCTTCCTGTAGAACATGTATTGTGTCCTAGTAGCGAAGATAGCGGACTTCAGATTGGCACGCAGGTTCGAGGCCTATCGCTGGCCATCTTGCTCTCTCGGCCTGAGTAGGTTAATGCTCGAATGGTATTTAAAACAATGCCCCGTTTCTATCGTCGGAACAATGCTCGCTGAGGCATCATTGTACGGATTTGTACGGAGTTTAGTCAAGTATTCCTATGCAGCTCATAAAAGTATATAAATTAAATTATTTCTAGACCTTTTGATCCACGGACTGCTTTAAAAATTTGATGAAAACTATGGACTCCCTCCGAGAAAAAAAGTTGTAATAGATTGACTGAAGTAACTACATTAACGAAGGTGATAACCAAAACCATTACGGTGTGTTATTCGTTTGTAAAAGGGGCCACGGTGGCTCAGTTGGTAGAGCGCTCACCTCTGGTGCTAGGGGTCGTCGGATCGATCCCTGCCATGTGGTGGACAAACACCGTGTGCGTGGGTTTTCTCGGGGTGATCCCGTTTCCTCCCACTTTCTTCATTCCACCAATTCATCCCATCACCATCCATACGGCCTGAGCCATAGTTGCCTAAAGGTCTTAAAATCAATTCAATTCGTTTGTAAAACAAAAGACACACGTACTTCGCAATTGTAGTGCCACCTAGTAAGCAAAGGAAACACGTAATTTACAATTGCAAACTATATGTCACTATGGCAGTGGCTGTAACTGATTCTTGAACCCGTAACAGGACCCGTTCAGAAATAAAAATCACGCGTGAGGCAAGCTAAAGTAATTACAAATAAAATAAATAATGTTCTTACTTCTTTTTGTAGTTCTTGTTTGAAAACTAAAATTCTTTATTCGCAAAGTACTTTTCGTTTTCAAACCTAAGATCATCACCAGGTGTGACAACTTTCGGTACAAATATGTATGCGTATGTGGAAAATACTTTGAGAAATAGTGTGATATATTATATTACAATATATACTTTCACAAAATATTGCATATAATACTACTACTTTTTACAGTATCTTACACATACGTATACAAGGTAGACAAAAATTAGGGGTCAAAAATCTAGAAATGAAAAACCCTCATCAAAATAAGTAAGAAAATTCAATATACATGGTAAGTTACTTTCACTACTTAAAAACTATCTCAGTCATAGGTCACAACGAGTCAAACTCACAGGCTCCATTTCGGACTTTATTCCCTTATCTTCTGGTGTCCCTCAAGGCAGTGTCCTGGGCCCACTACTGTTCCTATTATATATAGATGATCTGCCTTCTTTATTTGCAAATAGTCTGACCAATATTCTTCTATTCGCTGATGATTGCAAGCTCTACAGGCAAATTCGTTCTGGAAAGGATGCTCTTACTCTTCAAAATGATGCTTCTAGTCTCCTCAACTGGTGTGCGTCTTGGAAACTAAATCTAAACCTTGAAAAATGTGCTTCTCTTACGATTTCGCTAAGAAAGGAACCTATCAACTACGCCTACAAAATTGGAAATAGTAACATAAACTCAGTTTCCTCCTTCAGAGATCTTGGCGTTATTATTGACAGTAAACTTACTTTTGCTGAACATATTAATATCATATCTCGTACTGCTATGAGAAAACTGGGTCTTCTTTACCGCTTCACGGACATTAAAAATCCTCATTCCCTAAGTTTGTTCTATAAATCATACGTTGCCCCCACTATTGAATACTGTTCCCCTATTTGGTCAATGGCCTGCCCTACTCATTTAAATAAATTAAACTCCGTAATAAATTTTTTTCTTGCCATCGTATCCTACAGAGTACCTCATCTCCGCACACTTCCAAAAAATGATATACTAAAATGTCTGAATATCAAACCACCGCAAGTAAGAAACAAAATTTCAGACCTTATATTTCTGCACAAACTTGTCAATGGTCATGTTTCTTGTGAAAAGCTGCTTGGTGAAATAAACTTTCGTATACCCTGCAGAACAACACGCTCAAGTGATCTTTTCTACTCCCAAACAGTGAGGGTAAATGTTGTACAAAGGTCCCTCTTGAATAGAATTATCAGCACGTACAATCTTCTTCCTAATAACGTTGACATATTTGTTAATGAATCAACTTTTAGAATATGTATAAACAGACTATCTCTGTAACTTTTTTTTCTTTTTTGTTTTGCTGTTCTTCTATTGTTGTGTTATGTTTACTGTTAATGTTTTCAGTGTAAAATGGCAAATTGTGCTGTATCTGAAACCTTATGTAAATAAATAAAAATAATAAAATGTTTCTTTGTAATTTGTCGAATTCCGCTTAGTTTTGGAACTAAGGTTTCCAAAAGTGCGGGAAAATGTATTTTTGAGCTTTATATTTCCAGTACCACTAGCAGTAGAGCGGATGTGTCATGCGTGAAAGACTTCCAACCTGCTCTATCCAAAACTGTATAGTCGAAACTGTGCAATGGTTGTGCAAGGGATTCCCAGAAATTACCTGAAGTAAAGGTTGTTCAGAATGTGCATGAATTGAATTACTTTTCAGTAGGTAATAATAATCCGTTTGCGGCAAAGTTGCTATGTTAGATTCCCTTTGTTGAACGATTTTTTATGCGTTGTTGCATAACTAAAAGCAGTAAGTTTTATTTGAATTAAATATTTTAAACCTTTAGGCAATTTGACAGCTTTTAAGACCTGTAGGTGGGAGAGGTTTGGGAATTGCGATGACCCATTTATTGCAGTAACTTGCCTATCTACCCTATCTGTTTCCTGTATCGTAGTCCAAGTAACTGGATATCGAAAATTGTTGGAAATGGAATATCGTTTACAATGAAACGTCGCTGGAAATCGAAAAATCGTTCGATATTGATATTTCTATTTTTAAAATATTGATCGGTCGATATATTGAAAAAATCGTACAGCCTTAGCCGAAAGCGGATAACTGAATGATGAACTTCAGGCAAATGAAGGTAAGGTACATGTGCGATATTTGGATGACTTTTCTTAAAGTGAAAATATTGGAGTTTCCCACTAGGTGAAGAACAATAATAATATTTTTTTTTTCACAGTATACTCTCAGAATGCTCGCTCACTCAGTAGAAGTGCATTTTTGTAATGTATTGTCCTCGTCTGTTTACGTCATCCGGATGAGTGAAACCTGGTATCAAAGTAAACATAAGGATGATGAGTTATGTGACAAAAGGTACTCGGTTTTCAGGTGTGGTCGTAATGTAGTGGAAACAGGCATAACAGTGGAGAGCATGGTTTTACTTGCAATATTGAGCAAATAGAGCGTAACTAATTAATTGACTGCTCGGAAATATGATCGGACTGCTTCGAAATTCGATTATTTTCAGTTTATCGAATCCATGCATCTCAGGTTGCACTATGACGACTTAGTCTCTCCGAGGCATCCCTGGTGAATATGACTTGCTCATCTTCAATTACGTATAAAAGTTTGCTAAATTTCATGTTCTAGCTTCAGATAAATTCCATTAATCATGTGAGAGATAGTTCTGATATAATTTTGGACTTGGTTGAAAAAGAAATCAGCCTTTTAGTGTAGTTGAGGAAGGCTTCTACCGTAAAAAAAAAAACGCTTATTATGTCCTGAAATGTTTAGGAATGTATCGGGATTTCGAAACGCAAATTTTCACTAATTGTATACCAAATTTAGCAGACTGACTTATATATTCTTTTTAATATATACAACATCATCAATCCTGCAGTCGACAAATTCTACAGACCATTAAAAAATATGACAAATGTAAAACTTTGGTAAACTTTATTTTTATATGGGCCAGTAACTTTCGACTTCGGCCCGTCACGATTCGCCCCTTAGCCATTAATATCCACACCCATGCCCCTGCCGGAACCCGGGACCTTCGAGTCGTTGACCTACCGCCGATGACAAATGCATTCCACCAAAGAAATAATCAAAATGCCGTTAAGACTGCTGATTTATCTTGGACATTATATAAAAATTGAAAACACTGTCACGCCGTCATAGAAATTTAGGCAAAGTTGGGGGATTAAAACTATCACAAGAGCAAGTTTTGTAGATTAAGAACTGAACTGAAGCTTGAAATTAAGGATGCTTATAATGATTACATAGTAACGTCTGAAGAGGCAATACACCCTAAACAACAGATCTTGGCACACAGTGCGGCCAATTACAAAAAAGCTGGCCAAAAGTCAAAAACGCAAGTGAATGATCTCAAAATCTGTACTCGTTTTTTTTTTTTTTTTTGGGGGGGGGTCGCTGATTACGAATCTGAAGTCAGAGTTGCAAAATGTAACCCCCTTCATCCCCTATTCGTGAAACAGCCTGTGATATACGTAAATAATAATAGAATATGACGTCTATAGCAGAGCTACCTAGCGGATGGATTCAAAATCACGTGCTCTGAACAAAAATCCATTCGTTTTATCGCAGCCAGAAATGGGGAAGCGTGATAAGTCTATCTATTATGAGGTCTATGATGAAATGTATATTAAATATTAATAGTTACGTCTAAAATATACTAATTCTGCATAAAATTTTGAATTTTGAGGAGGCTCTGGATCCCCGGATTCACCCCTAAATGCGTTCCTGCAATGAACAATTAGAACACAATACATACTTCAGACAAAATACAGTATGCGGTAAAACAAACAGTACTAACAACAGCTTGTTGCAACGAGACGAAAAATGCCTGTATTTTCTCCCGTAATTCGGCAACGCTTCTAGGAGAGTCATACGACCAGAAAACGGAGTCTTTCATATGTATGCATCGGGGGCGTGAGATCCGGGGAGTGGGGAATACCGTTCCACGGGAAATTAAGCGAGCTTTAAAGTGTTGTTGTAGATAGGCAGGTGAACCCCTCGCGGTGTGAACTATAGCTCCGTCTTGGTGCATCCACTGTCGCTACTCTGGTAGGTTTCTGGCACTACAAAAACGGTGCAAATCCTGCCAGAATGGGTCAGTAATGAAAGTCGACCCATTCTGACGCGCCATTCCGTATGACCGGAGATAGTGCTCCATGATAAAGACCTTCTCCTCTGTTATAGGATCATTATCGCCACGCCAACTACACTCTGGGCTACTCTTAACACAGCTAAGCACCACAGACTGCGTCACGAACTGTTTTCACAACGCGCATGCGCGTCAGACATGTGCACATTTCAGTACCGTTTGTTTTTCCGCATACTGTACTTGACAGGACCTGTCAGATCCTTCCCCTCCAGTAGTCGCAGAATTTCACATTCAGTTTTTAGCAATTCCTTGGCTATTTTCACTAATACAGTAGTTCAAATGCATTTATGGATAAATATTACACATATATGATAGTGGGGTCTATTGGACCCCAAGTGGCTCACGTGGCGAATCCCCGGAACTGTACGAAACTCCGCTACCAACGATTCAAACAAGCATGGAGGTGTATGAGAATACACGTAGTCACAGGGTCATCCACTCAACACAACTGAAGATACAATGCTAAATGTAACCTTTAGGGTCTGTTGGACCCCACCAGCACAGTTACGGGTCAATGTAGCTTGACAAAATGAAAGTGATAGATCATGACGTGTTAAAGAATTTTGTCTGACTCCTCCTGCAGGAAACAAAAATGGCAGTCGTTTTGATAAAAAAAAAAAAAAGTACATTTTCTTTGATTATCAAACAGAATAATAACCAAACAAACTTACAGAACTGGGCTATTACAATTTTCCGCTATCTAGAATCAAAATGGTGGGTCAAAATACAAGGTGTTTAGAGAATGTTGATAATAAATTAAATGGTGAATTCCTCAGGCTGAAACAAGAGAAAAGTTCTTTGGAGAAGCTCCGACACTTGCGTAATTTCTGATCCAAAGACACCCAGTCCCGGCCACCGCACATTCTGACTGAGGTTATCTCAAGGTTCTCCTCAGTTACCTCAGACCCTCGATGGTATCTACAAACTAAGCCCTGGCCGACTGCTTTCCAATTTTCTCTTCCCTGCTCTGTCCCGGCCTGAGATGTCTAACGCCATAAATAAAATTCAAAATTCAAATTCTTGAGACACCCAAATATAGCGAAGTATCATCACAAATGGCATAATATCTCGACTAATAATGGCGCAGGAAGTGGCAGTTTGGCATGCGATGTAGAACATTTTGCATTGTCTTTTTTTTAAAAAGAAACGACCTATTTTTTTTCATTACTCGTGTTCTGTAAATTTTACCACATGGTACTAAATTTTGTGGTTTCTCAATTGTAACTTAGGGCAAAATGTAACAAAATATTGCACCTTTTAACTCTGTTGCTTATATTTCGTCAAATGTAAGAGTCTAGTGGCGATACCTATTTTAAAAACAACATGGTTATCTTAAGTTTGATATGTTCAAAGCAGACAGAATGAAGCCACATACACAAACCTTTCCTTCATATCACTACGTAAATGATAACACTTCACAACAGTGGTAGAATATGAACGACGGAGTTTTCTAAAGTAATAAAGTATCACGTCTGCCAACACCAAACGAGGAACATACACATCAGACGAGAAACATATATATTTGAATTTTAATTTATTTATGACCTTTAGGCATAGGTCGAGATTGAAATCGGGAAAGGACGTGGGAACGGGTCGTCCAGGTCCGAAGTTCAAGGTACCATCCCGGCATTTTCCTGGTGTGACTGAGAAAATCACCTGGATGAACCTCAATTAGGCCCGAATGCGAAGCCAACGCTGTACCATCTGAGCTATGGCCGCTCGGTACGTTCAGTTCATATTTCGAATATTGGTTCGGTATATGCCGTGTTATGCAACTCTCATCACTTGCAAAATGTTCTACTGTGCCATTTCCTATGAATGTAAAGGGTGATTTTTTTTAGAGTGATAGAACTTTGAATTGAAATAAAACACACAAAAAATTAAATTTGAAGCCAATTTTGTTTTTATTTGAAAGATAACTTTCTGACATTTAATTTTTGAAAATAATTTCCGGCGTATGTCCACGATGACTAGCTTTGATGAACCGGATTCTATCAGTCCAATTTTGAACCACTTTTTCGAGTAATTGGGGACGTATTTCATTAATAACGCGAGTTATGTTGGCTTCCAAAGCGTCA
This sequence comes from Lepisma saccharinum, assembly GCA_022664845.1. Classification (NCBI taxonomy): domain Eukaryota; kingdom Metazoa; phylum Arthropoda; class Insecta; order Zygentoma; family Lepismatidae; genus Lepisma; species Lepisma saccharinum. Next base: position 6,006 of record JAGDQP010030651.1, on the reverse strand, counting down.
ATTGTTGCTGGTTTATCTGCATAAACCAGAGACTTTACATATCCACAAAGAAAATAATCCACTGGCGTTAGGTCACATGATCTTGGAGGCCAATTCACTGAACCATTTCTTGAAATAATTTGTAAACGTTGTTGCAGCGTCAGTCTTTCCATGATCTTTGCCAATGCTCACTGATCTGAAATGACAAAACAAAACAAATGACACCTATCCCTATCGAAAGTTCTATCACACTTTTAAAAAAAAAAGAAAAAAGGTACATATATATGAAATATTGACTTGCCGCAAAAAAATTATGGTTACCTAATGAAAAGTCCAATTCATGCACATTTCGTCCCATCTTTACTTCAGAGAATTTCTGCGAATCCCTTAGTTCCCGTGGGGAACTCCTTGCGCAGCAATTGTGCAACTTCGGAATATACAGCTTTGGATAGAGTAAGTTGGAAGTCTTTCACGCTAGCATGCCGCATCCACTCTACTGTGTTAGTGGTATTGGAAATATGAAGCTGAAAAAATTATTTTCGTACTCTTTCGGAATCCAGTAGCTCCGAAACTAACCAGAATTGGACAAATGACAAAGATACCTTTCTTTTATTATTTGGGTGAAAACTTTTCGTTCCTAGTTTTGACACCTAATTTTTGTCCACCCTGTATCAACCTAAAAGTTATCATACGTAAAAATGATCTTAGGCTTGAGACCGAAAAGTACTTTCTGAATAAATAAGTTTTTTCAAACGAAGAGTGTAAAAAGAAGTGAGTACATTATTTATTTTACAATTTGAATCCTCCGAGCGCAATAATGGCATTATTGAAATAACTCCAAGCAGTCTGATTTTCTTTTCACAACACTTTCACACGCAGTAATTGTAAATATATTTTTTTATCTGACCCCCTCGGACCCGCCTTAAACACATCTATGGACTACCTAGGGGTCTGTGGCAAGTTAAGAACCCCTGCTCTAGAACATGGTTCTTGCGTGTCTTTAGAGAAACCTAGCAGGGAGCATCCTTAGTGTCAACATGTGTTTTCTGGATACCATTAATTCGCTATCGAACGGTTTCATACGAGAGTGTATGATTGGCGAGATATTCCTATGCACCGCTCTTTCTGATTTTGAGGATAAGAGCTTGTGAAAATTATCAGTGCATGTACGTTGCAACGCGAAAAACTGGCTTTTTTGCTAACAGAAAAGCATCATAAAGCAAGTCTGGTCCAGGTGGTAGTGTCTCGGACTTCGCATCGACAGTGAGGAGGCACACGGATTTGAGCCCCGCTGCCGGCCATCCTGACAAGCTTTCCATGATTTTTCTCATTTTCACCGTGCCTAAATTAAGGTCCTGGCCTTTAACTTCATTCCTGCCCCAAAGGTGATCGTTGAGGGACGTCATCTTTCAGACGTGCCAGTTCAGACTATAAAAGAAATTGAAAAAATAAACTCACCACTTCACTTACACACATAACATTTCTCAGGTTTGGCGAAGAGCTGTACACTACAACGCCACTGTCATTGTTTACTACAGGAACGGTGATGTGAACGTACAGGAAATTTATGAAACGGTACACATATGTACCTTCAGTTTGTTCTTCCGTAGTGATATATGTATGGGGGAGAGAATATCTAGCTATCATAATGGTGTTGAAAATCACAGAATCAAAGAATTGCATTTCCACGTACTACACTTCTGTTGGAGATTTGAGAATTGGTCGCGTAACAGGTGCTATTGCTTGAAAACTGCGATCACCCACTCATTAGATTTTTTAGGGATATTTCTCATAGTAAAGGCCAGAGCCTCTTCCTTACACTATGGTAAATGTGAGTTCAAAGTGACAAGAAACTTTGCGTACATTAAGTCAATAAGGATATTTGTTGTTATTATTATTAGCAGCAGGTGAAATGTTAAGTAGATTTTATGCTTAGGTAGGGAATGATGTTTTTAGTTGTGCAAGAGATTTTCACTCCGATGTAGTAGCAGTCGTTCCGGAGATACTGTATTTCCAGCTGAGTCCTTACTAAGACAGAACGAAAATCAAACAAAAGAAAAATATACCCAAATGTAGAAATAGAATTGATTTCCTAATCCACCCGTTCGCGTGTGACATCTTTCCACCTTCCTTTCCTCATTATGAGTAAGTAAGTGATCATGAGCATCTTCGTGAGCGAGTAACCAGTCGCTTGTTGAAATAAATTAAACTGATTATGTGATTTCAGGTCATTTATTTATTTATTTTTTTTAATATTTTATTATTTTTGCAGCGACGAGAAGGAAGACAGTAGAAAATCCGAAACACCAACGCCAGAAGTAGATGAGGAAGGATATAGTATTAGGCCACGAGTAGATCCGTGGGAGAACGATAAAGGAAGTTTCTACTCGAGTTCGGAAACGGATTCAGGTAAGATTGTTGTTGGTATTTTCCCTACGAGTGTTGAATCAAAGTATAGCTCTTGTTTTTTTAACTTATGCAAGATTTAACATATTTTATGAATTAAAAACAAACGTGTATTAAAACTTAATACTGTATTTTTCTTTATAGTTACCTCCTTTCGCCACACATTTCTCTCAACTCTCGACAAGTTTCAAATGCTGAATTTTATTTAAGGTCTTTATGCAGCTTTGGCTTAGGCCGAATAGATTATGATGGATGATGAATTGGTGGAATGGGGAGAGTAGGAGGAAACGGGAGAACCCCGATAAAACCCACGCACACGGTGTTTGTTCACCACAAAACTCACATGACTTAAGCCGGGATCGAACCAACGACCCCACGCGCCAAAAGTGAGCGCTCTACCAATGAGCCATCGCGGCCCCAAGTTTCAAATCACAAAAGAACTGACAATTTTGTACCTTCAGCTTTTTTTTTCTTCTCATAACCATTTCAGATGTGGTTACAAACCGATGATCCTAAAGGCATGTGTCGGCGAACTTTATTGGAGGAATTTCCTCAACAACGAAAAACGCTCTGTCAACGTCCCGACGTTGCTTAACGGTGTATATCACCGCGGTAATCTTGGTATGTACTTTTCATTGCTTTTTGTGGGAATTGTTGTACTCGTTTTGTCTCAGAAGTTGTATATTCAAGTTCCCCTTTCATGTAATTTCTTTTCGAGGCCACTTTGACTCTTATTGTTTTGCTAATGTAAAGTTTCTTTAAATATGTTAGCGTGATGTATTATTAGTAGTTAACTATATAAAACACAATTTGTCAATGGGAAACTATATTTTCTGTATAGATAATAATACATTTTTATAAAACGTCACGCGTTAAAATAAATATGACGAAAAACTAGGTGATAATAGAAGTTAAAATTTTCACTTCTGAGAGACACGACTAGTAAAACAGTTCCCATGTATATCAATGGAAAGTGTATAAAGATGGCGGGGATGATCTACACTATTAAACCGCACCGATAAATGTCCACTACATGCCTCCATTTCAAGTATATTAGACAACTTCGTACAACTGCTTCTCGCAAAATAAAAGAGAAGAGATGTCGAGGGACAAGTAAGTACTTGTAGCGCAATAACTCTGTAATCTATTGAACTATAAAATTGGAGGCATTACTTTCCATTCAACCCTTTGATGATATATGAAGGGCTTTAAGCCATTGATGACTAACCCACACAGTCAATAAGAATGTCATATGTCTGGGATGAATTGATAATCGCACCTTTATGACGATGTGGGTTAGTTATCTCTGGCCTCAAGCCCTTCATACACAGGTGTATCTTATTATATGAGCCAATCTTCACAGACGAAGTCCTGACAGCAAAAGAAGATAAAAGTTTCTTTGCAGAAGTTTTGAAATATGCGTAGTTTTGGAGCAACAGACGTTCAAAGTTACAGCGTCATCATTGCAAATTACGTCACATCATCAAATAATGACGTAGACGGTGTCTGTTTAGCAAATCAGAATAGAAGTAGTACCAAAACATATATGCTTATGATTGACAAATTCAGCTTAGAGGGTATTCCTATGCTTGCCCTATTAAACCATGTAAGGCCCTAACAAGAAAATGCTTACGTTGCGAAACCTGTCTATGCGACACTCCCTGAATCATAAAAATTGCTGGAATTTATGCATCAGGTACTACTTCGAATGTGATTTGCTTAGCCGACAAAGATTACGTCATTAGTTTTCAAGATATGACGTCATTTATGACGACCCGCGCCTATAGCTCCAAATCTAATTAATTTCGAAATTTCTTCAAAGGAACTTTTTTCATGTTTGATGTAAGGAATTTGTCTGTGTGAGAAGTTTTCACCACATATTAAGATAAACCCTGTATACTTACACATTAGGGTGGCCCAAAGTTTTATGATTTTTTTTTTTTCGGTTGAATTATTTATCCAGCTACATGATAGATACTCTTAGGTTGAGTTTAGCTATACGAGAAATTTTAACTCGCTTTAGTGGATATTAAGAGGTTGTCACAGAATTAAGTTTGATATTCTTATTTCTGGAATGATTGTTATTCAATTTAAAATTGGCACCTAAAAATGTAATATATACTGTATATGGATCTATCCACGTGAAAAAGTATCAGCTCACATACTTTAAAAAATATCAGAAATTGGAATGGTTCTAACAATAAGAGCAAGATGCAGTATTTCAACTGATTTTGACTCAAGCAACAGTTCCACCAGAGGCTAGCACGAAATACCCTCATCCTGCGCGCAGAATAAACACAAATTAATTAGTACATCATTTCCACACACTTTTCATTCCGAATTAACGAACACTTAATTCCTAACACGAAAATTATGAATTTGGTAGCGAGCGGCCGTAGTTTAGTTTTTAGAACGTTGACTTAGCAATCGGAAGGTCCTGGGAACGATCCCAGCAGCCGCCAATCCTGACTCAGTTTTTTTTTTTTTTTTTTTAGGGTTTTCCTCAAGTCACACCAGGCAAATGGCACCTACGAACCTAGGCCCTGGCCGACTACCATCCCATAACCTCTCATCCACCCTCTCCCGGCCAGAGCCATAAATGCCTAAAGGCCATAAAAAATCAGAAATTCAAGTAAGATATATCGCGTATCACAAACTCCAAGCAACTGAGGAACTTTCATAAACACATTCGTGCCCAATGATTCGAAATTCAGTTCAATAAGAAAACAGATTACATAACGTTAGTCATTTACATTACTGTTTTCCAGATTACGAACATGACTCGACTAGAGTCACTTTTTACCGAGTACTGCACCTACGCCATTTTGGAGGTGTATAAGACCTGGTTGAATAAGAATAAGACCTGGTCTTATTAACCAAATATTATGGTTAACTGTTATCCTATGAAGGTCACTCGAGTGATCCTTGATTTCATGGTAGGCCGATGAGTAAGATTAGAAGAAAAATTATATGATATGATTATAGAGATGGTTAGTGTAATAGTGATGGGAAGAAGTAAAACAATTTCTACATCGAAAATGAGAAAGATTACTGCAATTCAGAAGAAGCGAATCGAGAATGGAATACGGGCGGATGATTTGGGGTCAAAGCCGCATTCAAATGGGGATCTTTTTTCTCGGTCAGTACTTTTTTTTTTTTTGATAGAGATGCTAGTGATATTATAGTAATTGTAATTATTATTGTGGTTAGGGCGGCGGTTAGAATTATGTATATTACCTATTTCATTTTATATGAGTTTTCTAATTGGAAGTCAGATATATTATTTATACTAAATAGATGGGTTATCCGCCTCATGAGTAAATGGAAATATAGAGGAATAGTCATACCACGTCTACAAAATGTCAGTATCGTGCTGCTTTGAATAAGACCTGGTTGGCATCGTAATAGACTAATCGTACACAGAATGATACAATCCCGGTATGCAAATTTCCCTAAACCTAAGATATCATAATGTTGGAATTTATTACAAGGAGTGGTTCGAGTCATAATATACCACAGAATTATACATTCGGTTGTCATAACGGTATAGAGAGAAAATGGGAGGAAAGGGAAATTCTAGGTACAAAAAGCCCCTCATCTTTAAGAAATCGTAACGTCGGG
>JAGDQP010030650.1:0-22471 GCA_022664845.1 Lepisma saccharinum | reverse complement strand
CTGTCCCAGTGAAGAGTGACTTTTACGTGAGAGCAAAATTTCGAGGAAGAAAACTATCAGGAGACGTACTTAACCCTCGTTGTGCAGTGTCTACAGCCGTAGACTTCGAATTGGCACTGATCAGTCAAGGAAGTTTGAGACATACTGCCGATCTTCCCAAGCTTTTCTAGAGCTAACCTCAGTTTCACCAGGCCAATACCAGAATGGCCTATGACAGCGGTTTCCAACATTTTTTTTGTCAATGGGCCGAATTGGCCAAGCAAGAAATGGGTTAGAGTTGCATTAAAAAGGATTAACTCGAAAGTAATACCTATAGTAATTTTAATATAGTAACAGTTTAGTCCACATCTACATTGCACAGACTGATTTCAGGTTTATTCTCTTTCTATCCGTCTATCCTTTGAAACTAAATTCAGCAAAAAACTTGTGCACAGTGTTTATGTAAAAGAGCAAAAATTTGTACCAAGGCAATGGGGGAAAAAGATGGAATGGCAAAGTAAAATAGGCAAAGTCGATATATTTAAAAACACAAAGAAGAGGAATGAGACCATGGATGCCATGAACACATAGAAGGAAACAGAGCGCAAGGAGAGGGAGAGAAAATTAGAAATTTGGGCAACGGAAACGAATCAAAGGAAATGAGAGCTAAAGTGAATACCATCAATCTACCATGACATGGTTATATTACCTTGTATAAGTAATAAAAAACGCATTAAGTATGGCTTTGAAGCTCATTAGGTCCTTTCCAGATTCTGTCCGTTTTTTGAAAAGACGATAAATTCCTGAAACACTTCAACATTGTGCTGTATATTGTATAAGAAACAGTGGTTGTCGAATAAATAATTTTAGGAAGTCAGAACGTCTTTTTTAAATCGAATTTCAAAATTTTGAAATTTCGGAAATTGTGAATTTCGCAATTGTAGGAAATGAGAATCCCATAATTAGCAATATGAAACGTGACGTAAAAATGAAGATGTTATAAAATTTAAACCGAATAGATCCACAATTTCACCAATTGAGTAATGGAAATAAAAAATAAATAATTATCAGTTCCATTTTCTGTTTAAGAGTGTACAAAAATTTGCTATATTGAGATTCCGAACTTATGGAATATCCGAATTTCAATACATCGAAAGCCTAGTTTGTCCCAATTTCTGAATGTTTGATACAGGAATCCAAAAAATTTTCAGGCAATCTCTAGCAACATTAGAAAATTACCAAGACAATAACACTAACTTACCAAGACAATAACACTTGCATGCATTGCTTTAACTTTAGAATTATGAGGTAAATGTTTCCTGTTTTTTACTTACGCTATCAATTTATGTACTTAACTATCTGTTGATTAACTGCTGAGGGAATATCTGAATGAGAGAGAAGGAAAGGAGGATAAAAGAAGATAAAATTGTAGGTCTATAACTTATTCATTAAATACAACATTCTTTAAAATTGATCGGCCGGAGAATATCCTGATCAACAGGTACATATATAAATTTATTTTTTTACTAAGATATTGGAACTTAAATAAATAAAAGTAGTTATTTGTTTAGATCTGTTTTATTACATATTTCATATCAAGTCAGTCACGAGACAGAGAAAGGTTTTGAAAGAAAGAAAACGAAACACAGACGAAGAGTGCACATAAAAGAATAGCTCTTTGAAATGATTTGCTTTTTATATACGAACAGCCACAATTAACTTTTTTTCTTTAGATCTTCCTTGGCTCTTCTTTAGTTCTCTTTCTCCTTGTGTTTCTCTCTATTTATGCGTGTATGTGTAAAATAATTTCTCTGTCGCTCTCTCTCATTCTCTCGCCTTCCCCCATCTCTACCCGAGAGAGTAAACATGCAGGAAAATGAAAGGGGAATAAGGAATAGTTTAACACGAAGCAACTTGATTACTTTATTATAATCACACATATCTCTTGGTTGTCCAATTATTTGCATTTCGTAATCGAGGTACACCTCTCATACAAGTATAAAAGAGGAACCGAGAGGCTTAAATTTAGAATCGAAATCTACAGATTGAAAATCACACACATTATCCACTATATTACATTGGGCATGGTTCAGTGCTTATCAGGACTGTTATATAATTTTATTTCTCAGCATCATTTACACCTTTTACATGGGAAAGCTTTCTAACTTCTTTCTGTTTTTTTTATTGACGAAAATTCCTTTGTGATAATGATTATAACAATGAAATGTTATTCGCATTTCTCCTGACACCTTATGCGAAAACTAGAACACATGTATTTGGGTCATACCATGACAAATTATCCAATTTTAAAAAAATTGGTTGCACCACCATTTCGGAAAATTCTTTTTTTCTTATGTTTGTTGAGAATTTTATTGAAAAAGAATGTATGCAATTATTTCTCCCACGGCAATCCTATTTCCAACATAGCGAGCGCCGCTTTTAACTCCTATAGACATGTACGGAAACCTAAATATCTTAAAACCAGAAGAACTTGAATGATAAAACAAAAACCGTTTTGTGGAACCTGAAGTGCTCTTGGAATATATGGAATTACTTTTCTGGAAATTAATTCCTTAATTAAAAAAAAAAAGTTATACATAAATAACAAATGTGTAAAATTTGATATTTAAACAATTTTTTCATGGTCAAGCAGTTAAAAACAGCCGCATTGTTTGTAATTGGCGGGGTTCTAGGCACTAAAAGAATGGTCCTATATTACATCATTTTATCAAAATTGCAACCTTTTGTGACTAATCTGTTTTGTCAGTGCAAGCGGAAAACATTATCTATATGTAGCTTAATAGTATCCTACATGAAATACACAATTTTAACTGTAATGAACAGCCTTCCCTCGACCAAACCTATTCAAAAAGAAAATTGCTATTTTTAATGTTTTAACTACGTACAAATCTTCCTCGAGACCAAATTGCAGTATTTCATGATGGTACATTAATATATTTTAGCCCCAAATTCGGCAAAATGTCTTCGTTTGAATTCGCGAAGCAATATAGCAGTGTGATAAAAGTCACAATGTTTTGCATACATTTATCCTGTTGATAGCTCTATACATGCCAAAAGAAATTGCAGCCCCATAATCAACGTATTCTCCAAAACATGGTAGCCTTCGTTAAGATATAACATTCCCATTTGCATCGTGTCACGAAGAATAAAAACATCTTGTACTGGCCAAACATTTTGTAAAAGATCCGATTTCTAGTGTAAATTGGGTTCTTTAAAGAGGGCTACTTGCTTAACCACCTGCTTTAAACATTAAAAGAAATATAAAAAAAAAAAAACAACTAAAAGTTGTATCAAAAACGTAAGTTCATAGGGCACAAGAACATACAAATTGCTAATAAATACAATGGACAGCAATCTCAAAATCTTGTCCATTGATGAGTGATACGTTTTCAAAGATTATGACGTGATTGTTTAATTGAAGTCCCACCTTTCATCAGTCGACAAGATTTCGAGATCGCTGTCAATTGTATTTCATATTGATTTGTAATTTGAACTTACATTTTTCATAGTGTTCTCAGCTTTTGAAACATTTTGTAAAATGTTAAAAAAAATAGGTAGAGCGGGAATCCTTCTTAAAACTAAATTTTAGGTACAGTTATGAGAACTTGTCTGGGATATTTAATCCAGAAATCCGACACTTTCGCCATTACCGAAATTTATAAAATTCTGTTTTCTCACTTTACATTGTAAATAATAATGTAATGACCTATGGCTATACGAATACACAAATGAAAATGTGATTATTACTTAAATAATCACAAGGAGACATGAATAATAAAAGATAGGACAAAAAGGAATTAAATAAACAGATAAATACAGAAATATATACTATTTCAAATACTCACTATCAACTATTAATTATGAATGTAGATTTTTAAAAATGTAATATTTAAATCATGGTTCGCTACGTTTCAAACATATAAATATTTTATTTAAAATTGCCTTTATCTGAAAATAATATTATTCTCTGGCAACGATCGTACGTTTGCGTAGACGTTACTTACAATGATTTCCGTCTATATAAATTTTATATGATGATGGACCACAAACCTCCTGCTCTTCGATCTTGCATAAAATTCCAGCTTTTAGCAAATATTTCCTTTGAAGAATTATAAATACACTAATTGAAGTTTCACGCACAGTCTAACTCTGTCTTGGGCTTCTTCTTTTACCTACGGTTACTACACCTGAAGTGAGTACATACGATGACGTGAGCAGGACAGTTAATGTTCGAAAACGTACAGAGTTTGTAAATAAAGAGCCGCACATCGCTGAAACCTTCTTAATATGCATAACAACAAAAAGGTTTCTTCGCTTTTAACAGCAAAAATAGTGCCGCTCAAACTGAGGTCAGTTTGACATCTGTCACACGCTTCATAGTTTTCTTTTTGCACCCTTTTATTCAACTCCTTTACCACAAAAGTATCTAAAATATAATTGTATACAATTCGTTATTCATTTTTAGCCTACGTTTTGAAAGAAGGATTTCATTTTCAGCGAATTCTAATCCCCATCTTAAAAGTACACTTCAAGAACTGCATAACGGCTTGCGTTTCATCTCTCTAGCGCTTCTAGTTTCTAAGATATTCCGATCTGCGTACATCTAAGAGCAAAAGCCCCACCCACAATTTTGCAAATATGGTCGTTCTGGGCTAAATAATGGAATATTATGTATATATATTTTTTTCAAAATAGTTCTAAACAAACTTACGAAAACAGACGGGTTATAAAGTAGCCATTCAACATTTTTTTTAAATTGGATGATTCACATTTTCGCTTAAAATGTAAGGAAAAATGTAAATAACATACATTTATGATAATCATTTTCAAAAAGGAATTTCATGGGAAAAGTTGGTTAACAAAGGGAATTCTGATACTGCTTTTACGTGTATAAAATTATACATTGCTGATTTAAACGAGTATCTCTGGAAGAAAGAATAAGTGTAAAACCTAAAAAAAGCAACCTGCACAGGCTTGCCCCGATACTAAAATAACTGCCCAGTCGGAAACATATATCGATCCTTACCAAAGCAGTAAGAATTTTTAATTATGGTCCATTGGGTTGATTTAACATTGTAGTGTCTAATAAGACAGATCCTGACAACCATTTTCATAGCTGTAAAATAGCTCAACATCAAGACGTTTTCATACAAAATCAACGTCAAGGTGACCTGGATTCGAATCCTGGTCTGGACAATAAAACTTCTTAAGTTGGTCAATAAGACAAAATAACAACTTTATGAATTCGCTAAAGTATAGTTTGCGAGCAAACAACCAAGCTGTCTGTGCTATTACGTGAAACTAAGTATGGATATGCAAAATCATTAAAAAAGACATCCAAGGTAGTGACAAAGATTTTCCCATGCAACTGTCGTAAATTTCTTTTTTCTAATGCTGACGTGTTGAATCTATGTTCGATTCCTGCTTAAGAATCGAATTTCTTTATTATATACTTGTATGAGAACAGTGCATTGGCAAAGTGCAAATAATTGGTCTGTCGTGAGACTCATCTGGTAAAAATGTGCAACATACGAGACTCGAACGAACTTTGTTACAACGAACTTCTGATGTGAAATCTACAAAATGAGATTTGGAAACAAAAGAAAGAACCATATGCAATATGGGCACTTGAATTCTATCTCGTGCCGTTTTCCCCTGCACACAGGTAACCAAATCACTGCATGAGAATATTCAAGAAGAGGAGATACATATCTCATTACTGTCGTTAGGCGAATTTAAACTTAATAAGCAACGTTTTTGTGCAAGTTTGGTTCCCTATGTTGCCGATTTTGCATTCCAAGTATTAAATTCGCTCATTGTAGAGTCATTTACATTCATAATTGGAGGTTGGAGTTCTAAGAAATAATAGCCCTATCCTCCAGGAGAACTGTTTCATTGTACGACTAATGGTTAGACAACCAATATGCAGTATAAAATATGCGCGAAAACATTACATGTTAGGGTATTCATCCATAGTAGGAAGAAAGAATGAGTCGTTCATCATCCTTTAGAGAACCACGAGACAGATAGATAAAAATTACGTTCATCATAATTAATAAGATATTTTAATTAATGCAAAGATAATTGAATGACTAATATGGACTTCATGCAAAACATGCAAAACGTGTCTTATTCAAACACACACACACAGCCGCCCCCACCCCACACAGAGAAAAGTGCGAAAAGTGAGAGGCGAAAGGAAGGAAAGTGAGAAAGAAAATGTCGAAACACATGGAAATAAATGTAATTTTAACATTAATGAATACACATCTGCTTCTCTCCCTTAGTAGTCTCTTTCTCTGTCTTGTCTTTTATCCATTTGGTAATGCCAGCGAATTACCAGCGGTTCCATTTGAAGTTTGAACTTTATATACGACCTTTAAACATCAATGGCTCACGACTCCAGTTCAATAGAACAATATTTGATGTGGAACATGTTCGAAAACGAGGTCATCAAATGTCGCCTGGTTTAGATCTGGAACACGAACGCGCACATAAAGAAAGAGTGTTTAAAATAGAGAAGCAAAGTAGAGGGTTTTGCACTTTCGGGGAATTCAATAGAATCCCCCTCTCCTCCACCCCCTCTGAAGAGTGGAGAGCTTGTTGTGATCAAAGGGGATTAGTGGATGACCTAGGCATACGGTAACTGATAAAGGCGTGGGAACAAAGGACTCTCATCATGTTAGACAGGGATTACGTCCAGCTGTCAGGTTGACATGTTCAAGAGCGGTGGGAGTAGGTATATTTGTGAAGGTGTGTGTGACGTGTGTTTGCGCATGTGCCAGACGTTGGTTAAAGTGCTTCGATGCTCAAGACAGATTATCAGTAGCCATGGCCACCTCGAACATAGAAAAAGCTAATACATCCGTTGTCAGTACACCCGTGAGCGTTGACAAGTCTCCCGGTAGATCACCGGTAGTACGTGTTGCAATACTAACCAACCTATAATGTGATCACGTCTGTACGGGTCATCGTGGAGGTATGTATTTCCCTACGCTACACCTGATGAAATCTACACTTTGCTTGCTGCCCGTACGAAGGTGATATTACTTGAATCGTAGACTGTGGATGCTTTATTTGCTACGTAAGCATCTCATGATTCAGCACCGGTGGAATTAAAAGAGAAGTTCGACTGAGGTCTTCAGTGCCTGCTAAAATTGAATCGTGGCATTCTGGTGAACATCTTGTTGACCAAGGACTCGAAGGTATCCATTCAACACAAAGTGACAAGTGTGTTGTAGTGGACCATTACGATTTCTTATTCTCGTTAAATATATACTTTATGTATCGGTGTAGTGGACTCTGCATAGTACATATGTGTTAATCATCCTTGTAGTGAATACGGCACAGTGCACGCATTGTCGAGGTGACTATTTTGTGGACAAATGTATGTTGAAAACTTGAAAACTACTTGAAAACCAATCCCATTCAGTTTACCGACTGCAATTTAAGTAAAATACACAACTGCATTTACATCTGGAACACGAGTACTGTGATTGCTCAACATGTGTACAGCCACATGAACTATACTCAACTGTTTGGCAAGTAGATTTCCATTTTTGTTGCACAGGGTCTTTCTCATATATGGAAGAGACCTTTATTAAATGTGGTTCGTCAGTTTATCAAAGATCCTGAGTGCATTGCACAATTTATCCTTCTAGTGCTTCAACAGCCGGAGAATCCAACGGGTTCACTTGTTTTGTGTGCAAGGCAGTACAATATTGATTTTCAAGGTTTTAAGATTTTCCCAACGCGTATTTTTATTGGTTCCCATCGTTGATGCTCTGAAATGTATCAAAGAAACATTTGATCAACTTAATATTTTGTTTGGTTGCGTGTGATGCCACCCTGATATTCCATTGTCTGTTAAAAATACCATGTGAACGTTCAGATTTAGCTACAGGTTGCCAACGCCAGGTGGATTGGCTAACAAATCATTTGCACGGGTTAGAATGGAATACCTCCAATGGTTATAGCGTATCACATATTCGCCCTCTTGTTGCACAATGTTGCGATTTTTGGATCCATTTTTTACTGTAAGGATCAATGAAAAGATGGTTGTTTTACGTAAGATTTTTCAGCTGTGGAATAAAATAAACCTGCTTGATCAAGCATGTTCTGCGTTGCGTATATTACAGTTTAAAGTTGATATTAACAGCTGTACGTATCATTAACCCGTGCAAGAGTATGCATGCGCCCGCGAACCTGCTTACAGTTACAGTAATGAATGTAGTTACAATCGGCAAAGGTGGTGGATGGCATACCCACATTACACTTGTAAACACAGTAACAATAAATATATACAAATTAGGATATAAAGGTGATTAGTATTCCTTGAAATCAAACCTAAAAGTCATAAAGATTAGAAGTAAAAAAGTTTTTACTAGAAAAATAACTCTACTACATAGGATCTTGCAACTAAACTACTCTACTGCATAAGTGTTACAATATACATTTAGCTTGTCTGTTTAACATTCACATTTTGGATGTTTTATTTGTGTAACGTAACGTCGTACAAGCTGATCGTTCCTTGCTGGGTTGGTGGTGGAGAGCTTGGATTTAATATTTACATTACGATTTTTAAAGTATAGGTAATTAGGTATACAATACAAAATATAACACATAGTAAGGAATCATGAGCTTGAAGTGGTCTCGGCGGAGGTTATGCAAAGGGATCAAAGTAATCCCCCGTCGCTTCTTATTGACATAAAAGGTGATCCAATGTGTACCTTTACGATGCAACGGACTTAGGTTCACAATAATGGCAGCAAATGGTTGTAAGATTGCAGGTATTGTGTCCAGCGCTACTTAATTTGGATGCTGTAAAACAATAGTGTAACACCAGGCTTAGGATTTCATTCTTCCACAAAGTCACGTGGAGGTACACTCATTTACCTAATGCTATAAGTTTCAGGTTAACGTTTTGATTGTATATGAGCGTATGTAGTACATGTTTGCAGCTATATGTTGTTACTGCGCTTGCCCGCGCGTTGGCGTGCATGTGGGATATATAGGGGGTTTACCGTGTCGGACACGTTTTGGTTACGTACAAAACCACATGCAGGTCGCTTGCGCATCATAAACCTCGCTGCAGTTATCATGTTTAGTTACACGTATATGCAACTGTGGCGGGATGTTACATATTCTTTAACATTGTAAACTCCGAGTGCAGTAACCACACGTTGTTACGAACGAAACAAGTCACGCTCAGGTTTACAGTTGACCGTCTTTCTGACAGTACAAAGTATGTAAAGACTTTGTTACTGTTTGGATCGCCCCAATTACAACTATACGGCGTTCACCCATTCGCTACGCTACGTTACATTATTACCGACGATAAGGGTATGACCCTATAGTTTCCGGTTCAGGTGTGGATATACACATACCTCGAAGGAATTTGGAAAACGATCGAAAGGGCATATCTCCACCACGGGCTACAGCTGGTAAGTGGCAACGTGACAGTTCGGGTACATATGTGGCAACCTACATAACCTGTTTTTGTACGTTACTCCGTTTTCTGGTGCTCGCGACCATACTTTGTCCCCGCGTTGTTTTCTGTATTAGGAATTTTTTGTCAATTCTAACTAGAATTATAAACATCTAGAACTAAATACAACTCCAACCTTACCGTTTTATCTCGAGCGGTTTGGATCCGTAGGGTGAGCTGGCGGTGTTACGTAGCGGGCGTCACTTGTGCATACGATCATTACCACCATCCGTGATATATGGTGCTTTAGATATTATGTATACCTTACTCCGGCAACATCACTGCACAACCACAGATGCAAACATCGCTAAGGCGGCCACTATGTTATGCACTGCACCAAGTCCTTTGTGTAGTCAACTTGTAGTTTTTTTATTTAGGGAGCCCTCCACCACCCCTGCCTCTCAGCATTATTTGCTCAGCCCTGCTTCGCGCGCTTGATGAGCACAGCGAATCTGAAACGGATTCTCCACAGGACTGGGGCAGGCCAATCCCCAGTTTATCTCCCCGCCTCAACCCCTGACTCGGCGTCGAGGCACGGAGACAGAAGGACCTTTGCGCATTTATAATTTCCAATATTACTAAAAAAAAAGAAAAAAAGTGAGAGAAGGGTGGGGGGTAGGGATTTTTTTCTTGGCCCAGTTCCCGGAGACAAACCTAGGCCCTTTTTCCGCGGTTTGGGTGGATATCTTTCTCTTATTTTTATTTGTATTTATACATTGTTTAGTTTGATTTGACTTGAGTTTGTTACATTGTTTATTTACATTAATTCATTTATTTAATGTATGTTTTATTTTAGTACTTGTGTTTTTTTATTATTGATTTATTTAATTCCTCTTTCCCTTTTATCCTTTCAGTTATACATTTAATTGTCCCACATCACCAGATATTGTTTATTATTTCATTTATTATTTTAGTTTATTTCTTATTATTTTTATTCATTACACTAGCTAACTATTTTCGCTATTACTTTTCCTTCTAGTTTATATGTTTTTTTATAATATTACTATTCTCTATATTCATATTTTTAATTACAGCTGGATCCCTGCTATATATATATGTAGTATTACGATCCTACCAATGTATATATAATATAAGAGTACTATAAAAATAAAATTTCACATCAGCAAACCCCAGTAGTATATTCCTATTCCTTTAAACAATTTATCGCTATTTCTAGCCCCTTTTTCTATCCTACTACTAATCTATTCTAACAAACCTAATCCTAACCTAGTTCTATCTCAATCACTCTCACATTTACACTAACGGGGAGGGGTCTTCTTCAGACGAGCTGGATCCCGGTGACTGGAACACGTCCTCCAGATCCTCAGATCGGGGCCCTCCAGGGAAACATCTCCTCTTCTCAGCCTCCTCCACACTTCCACACTGCACTTCACCACATTCACATCCGAATTTTATTTATTCCGCCGATCCAGCGCCTCGGAGTTCCGATTGCCGTCCATACCATCGGTTGGCAGCCAGACGCTGGGGGCTTCTCTAGACGGTTATAAGTTTCACGTATCTACTTATCACGCACACGCACGCTGCGTCGACTTTCGGTCGGCCGAAGGGGCATTAATTTAGAAGATCGCATCCGTAGGAATGATTTTGAGCCTACAAAGTTTGTACGTATCCTCGTTTTTTTTCCTCGCCGGCTTTCCTTTCGGTCACGCCCGATCATCCAAATTCATTTCTATTACTACATACCATTTACAGTTTCTTGAGTTGTTTCTCCTTATGTATTCCGCCTTTGTCTTTGTGTTTCTATGTATTTCATTTTCTCAAGGTGGGAGATTGCACTCGCCAGCCGATCCAATGCCTCTCTTTTTGTTTCATCCCGCATAATTTCTGTTGTTGTTGTTTGTAATTCTTTTCTTTATTCAACGATTCGGCATTTTTCCGGCCCATCATCATTTTGTTGATTTAAC
The DNA here is from genome assembly GCA_022664845.1 of Lepisma saccharinum. Lineage (NCBI taxonomy): Eukaryota > Metazoa > Arthropoda > Insecta > Zygentoma > Lepismatidae > Lepisma > Lepisma saccharinum. Next base: position 11,059 of record JAGDQP010030650.1, on the reverse strand, counting down.
TGACACTCAAGGACCACGTGTTCTGGTGTCGAATTTTCTCCATATTCACACTCCGGGGATGCGGCTATGTTCAGCTCAAATAATTTTGTCTTGTATGGCCCATGACCGCTAAGAAATTGGACCATTCCATTACTCGGATTCCAGTTTTTCCATTGTAAACGTTCCTCAATGATAATAATTAATCTAAATAATCTTCTAGATTTTATTGAATTCTCCCAACTGATTTCCCAATCTTTAACTATTGTTTCCTCTATATCTTCTTTTGAGTTTGGCAATTTCTTTAGTATTTCTGTTGTCATTATGATATTTTGTTTTTTGTACCAATATTGCGCTGCTGCTTTTTTTGCTTCCAAACTTAACGGTATTATTCCTAGTATTACGTTCAATGCATCACCCGAAATGGTCCTATATGCTCCTGACATTCTCAATAGCATCGCACGCTGTGCTCTATCCAATTTATTAGCTAGTTTGTTGTTCTCTTCTAATCTATGAGCCGAGCCCAGATGCTTGCTCCATAAGTGCCGATGGAGTTTATTATTTGATTATGTTATAATTTTATTGTCTTTAACGGTAATTTAAATTTCGTATTAGTCATTGTTATCAGTTTGTTTCCTACTTTTAATAATTTGTTAGTTGTTGCCTCTATATGTTCATTGAAATTTAGTTTATCATCGATTATTACCCCCAGATATCTAAAAGTAGTTACCCTTCCTATATTCTTATTATCATATTTTATTGTGGGGTTTCTTAGTAATTTATTATTGAAAATCATGTGTACAGATATCTCTAATTTATTTACGTCACACCATATTTTTAATTGATTTGTTATTGTTTTCGCTTTTTCTTCAATTTCCTTTCTCGAATCTCCTTCCGCCACTATAGCAACATCATCGGCATATAGTATAACAGAGTATGTTTCCTCAAGTTCACTCATCTTTTTCAGGCAGGGATCTATACATATGTCCCAGAAGATCGATCCGCAGACCGATCCTTGTGGACATCCTTTATTAGGGGTTCTTTCTAACCTTTCGCCTTGAGCTGCAAGATTTACTTTTCTATCTCTACAGTAGTCCCTGAGCACCTGGATCATCCATATTGGTAAGTTTAGTTCTTTCATATTAATAAATAGCGCTGGCCACCATAAGTTGTTAAATGCTCCTTTTATGTCTATATAGATTGCTAGGGCGTATTTTCCCTCTGTATCTTTTATATCTGTACAGAACTTATTGATTGCATCCTGAGTTGATTTTTATTTTCGGAATCCATATTGAATTTTGTAATCTGCCAATTCTGGTCTATATCCTTGTAACTTATATGATTATTTTTTCGAAGATTTTACTAATAACATTTCACAAACAAATCGGTCGGTAGATTCTCGGATTCATTTTTGGTTTCTCAGAATCCTTTAGAAAGATCACTAAGTTAGCTTCTTTCCATCTTTTCGGAAATCTTTTCTGTTTAATACATTCCGAGAATAGTCTGGCATGATACGGTGTCTAAATGTCTTTAAATATCTTGTAGATTTTGGGTTTAATTAGGTCAGGACCTGGAACTTTTTTATTCTTTAAGGTTCTTATCGCTTCTTCTACCTCTGTATTCTGAATTATTGGAGTTTCTTCTTCATTATCTTGCGTCTGGTTACAAATTTCAATCATTCTTTCTCTAATTTGTTGTTGTTCAATTGTCTCATTATTTTCATCATCTTGTGGAATTAGTTCTCTCATTAGTAGCTCTGCACTCTGCAGAGTCCTTCCAGTTGCTGGTTTTTGTGCCATCACGTTTTTCAAGGGTCGAGATTGTTGTTGCGGACATTTTGGACATGCATATTTTGTATGGGTTTCCACAGGGGTCTAAGGTTAAATTTGTGTTTACATAGTTATCCCATGTTTCAATTTTTCTTTGTTCTATTTTCTCTCTATATGCCTCTTTTGCCTGCTGGTATTCTATTAATTTCCGTTGTCTCAAGTTTGGATGTCTGGCCTTTTGATAGCTTTTTCTTTTTGCTCTTGTTATCGTTAGTCTATCTAATTCCCCACACCAGAATGGGGTAGTAATTTTCGTATTTTCTTCTTTTCTGGGTGGCAGCGCATTTTCTATCGCTCGAATCGTGGAATGTTCTATATTGGGCGCCAATTCGTCTAAATTTGCCCCTGCTGTTATTTCTGGTAAGTCTAGTTTCTTCTTAAATGTATTTTTATTAATTTTGTTAGCATTATATTTTAATGGTTCATTCTCTTCTTCGGCTTCTGTGTTCTGTGCTGCCATCTCATTATATATTTCTATTTCAAAGCGGATTGCATTATGGTCGTTACATGTACCTCCATCCATAACGTTCGTTTTTTATATTTTCATTCAAATTTCTTGTCGATAGTGTAATATCAATGTTAGTTTCTGCCCCCGTTCTGTTGCTAAAAGTGGGGGGTTGTCCTTCTTTATTATGGATTACTAGGTTATTAGCTAATATTAGTTCCTCTAATAATTCCCTCTTCTCCTGTCTCTACCTGTTGCTACGTTGCTATGCCACAGCGGCGATTTAGCGTTGGCATCTGCAGTTATTATGATTTTGTGATTCTGATAATTTTGTATAATTGTTTCTAATTTTTCTAGATACTGTTCAATTCCATGATGGTATTGGAAGTACATACAGACGACCACCATTTTAAGATGTTTTGTTACAATCTCCACGCAAGACGTCCACTCGTCCATGTATTGTCTTATCTCTACTAATTGGCAGTTTTTATTAAAGCACATGATCGCAGCTTTTGGTTTGTCTCCATAAGCAGCTATTCGTGTTGTTACAGGGTAATATGTTATTTTTCCCCTGTAGAAATAGGGTTCCTGCACACATAGTAAATCAATTTGGTGATCTTCTACGAGTTTTCTCAGTTAAGACCCAACCAATCTAGAACCCTGTGCATTTATTTGCAGCACAGAACACAGTTCAGGGTGCATCCTAGGCATAAGCGGGAGATCTTGTGTGTCAATAGCAGTGTGGCCACGGCTCCTTGGAGTCGCAGACCACTCTGCCATGCGCCCTCACAAAATCCTTGTATATTTCATGAAGGTCGAAGCCTTCCGACCTTCTTTCAAAGACGTGGTCGACTAATTCTAAGAATTCTTTGGGATCGGTTGGGAGATTATTTCGTTTTAGTGTAATATTATCTACTGCATCCGGTATGGGAAATGTCACTTGTTCTCCATCGACATGCAGTTTTCGAACCAGGCGTCTTAACGCGATGATAAGTGTTTGGGGCTCCTATTATCTTCTATTTTGTAGTTCCATATTAGTGTTTTAGATTTATCTTCGGTTTCCTCTTTTGCTTTTGTTTCTCATTCTACATTGCACTCTTCTGCTGTTTCTTTTATTTCATTTACTTGTTGGTCTTTTGAAATTTTCCAATTTTCCAAGTCTTCCTTATCTAATTCTTTTCCTTCCAATTGTTTATCCTTGTCGTTATATATTTCTTTCAGGAGCGATATCTTTTATTCGTCTTCTGGTTTTATTTTTCTCCGGATGTAAATATGTTCCGCCATTTTTCTTTCCAGTTTTTCTTTTTACTTGTTTGTGTACTAATGGTGGCTGTTTTTACTTCTCTTTCTTTACATATACAATCTTTGTTCATTAGTTCTTCCTTTTTTCTTTTCCTAAATTCTATTAATCTTCTTCTATCTCTCTTTTTGTGTGAAGGTGATTTTTCCTGTTGCTTACAGCTTGTAGTTGATTTTACTTCTTCCTCTAATTCTTCTTCTATTTCTTCCTCTATGCTTGTTTCTTCATTCTCTTCACTATCGCTAGGTTCGGAATTTGTATCTGTCTCTGCTAGGTCTATTATTAATATTTCTTGGATTTCCTCCTTTGCTGTTGTAGTTTGCTTGCATGTTTCAGGTTTGTAGAGTATGCTAAAGCATCCATTTTCGCTTGTTATTAATTTCTTCATCAAAGTCTTATCCGTTATGTGCATCCTAAAAATTATATTGTTGTTTTCTTGTTTGTTGTATTCTGTAAATTCTGCTAACACTTGGTCTGGGTCGTGCCACCATAGGCCCATCCCTATAGCCGGTATATTAATTTCTACTTTTCTTTTGAGTCTAAGATCTTGAAAAAATTGCAATAGGGTTCTTAAATCTGTTAAAAACTCCTCCATTGATGATTTTATGTGTATGAATTTACAGTTGTGCTCGTTTGTTGAATCATGTATTATTAATTTTGTGCCATTACTTCTGTTTATTTTAAGTAGTTCCATCTCCTCCAGTATAAAATCTTGATGTGTTTCCGCTACTGTTTGGGCAAATCCTCAAGGAAATGTCATCAATCGAGGATTTATGAAGTGTAATATAATTTGGTTTTCTTCTTTTAAATTTAGATTATCTTCTATAACTGTCAAGGAATTTTCCTGGTTATTAGTCCCTCCAATTGTTTCTACCCATTTAATGAATTTTCTTTCTTCAATCTCCACGTCATTTCTTTCATCCAAAATCTTTCTCCTTGTAATACTTCTGTTAGCTTAAATTCCATAATCGGTTCTACTTACATTCCTTGCTAGTAGGTTTTTGTACGTTTGACATTCCTTGTAGTCGTTGGTCTTGCATTCCTTTTTTCGTAGCTTACAGGGAATACACCTTGGTGGTTGGTCCTTGATACTGCAGGTATCTCTTTTGTGGCCTTTTTCTCCGCAATGGGAGCAAACTTCCACTCCATCGCAATATTTAGCTGTATGACCTAGGTCACTGCACCTAAAACAGCGCGCCACCACCAAGTAATCCTTTATTGTATGGCTAGTATAGTTTATATATACTCTTGGTTTGTTAAGAAGTAATTTCCTTGTCTCTGGCGCTGTTTCGATTACTATGTGACACGTTCTTTTTCCTCTGGGTCCAGTTCTGAATTTCACTTTATTTTCTTTCATCGCTAGCATTACTTCTCTTTCACCATCAATATTTGTTCTGACTAGTTTCCTCGTAATTTCGTCATCAGTTAGCTCCGAATTCACGTTATATATTATTAGTTGGGGGTTTCTCTTTCTTCTTGACTCAATATTGAATTTGTCCTTAATTTCTCTATTATTTATTATGTTCTCTACGTCTTCTTTTGTTTCTGCTTGGACAACTAACAGCTTTTTTCCAGTTTATAAAGTTGCCCGTACTTTATCTTTCTCCGGGTCCACGCTCTCTATCCAACTGCTGCGCAGCTGCGCTAGTGTTTCTCCCTCCTTGGGCCGCACGAAAATATAAGGTTTGTCCTTCTCAACTATTTGTGCAATTTTCTGCTCTCTTTCTGTCTGTTTCTTAACTGCCTCAGCAAAAGTAGGTTGTCTCGGTCCCATCTCTATTCTCTGGAGTAGTGAGTGTGCTTTCCTTTTCTCGTAGCTCTTCAATTTGCTTCTTTAGCTCTACTATATTTTTCTTTGCGTCTTCCACTTGTCTTTCTTCATTCAAGTATTTTGTGTGAGCCACCGCCTTCTCTACTGCTACCGCCGTAATATCTCTGTTCCTTTCCTCTATAATTTTCCTTAAATATGTGTTCTCTTGCTCTATTCTTTCCAGTGTTCATTGTAATTTTGCTGCCTTTTGAATATCTTTATGTGCTTTGTGCAGTTCGTTTTCTAGCAATTTGATTTTCTCTATCATCGCGATACTTTTCTGGTCTCCCTCTTATGTTTTAGTCCGTAAATTTCTTCTTGCAGTCTCATTTTGTCAGCTGAGTGTTTTCTTCTTTCAGCATTTATTTGCGCCTTCATCTTTTCTTCATATTCATACATTCTTTTGTTCTTTTCCGCCATCCTGCCTTCCAATTGCGATATTTTGTTCATCCACTTTGTGAGTATCGCTATTATTTTCTTTATTGGTTCTCGCCCCAGCTTGAGTTTCTTCAAAGTTCTTTCCGCTTCCTCGATTGCACTGGCGTGGAGTTCCAGATAGGCTTTCTGTCTTTCTTCTAATTCATCTTCCGTGTTTTCTTCTTCAGTAGTATTTTCTCTCTCTTCTTCATCTTTTGTCTTTTTTATTGTTTCTCCATCTGCAGGTGAATCTTTAGCTCTCTTTTTTCGTTTATTTTCCTCCCCATCAGGGTTGGGTTCAATTCCCCCAGAGAATTCGCCCTTCTTATTGGGCTCCTTGTCACAGGCGTTCCACCTTCTTTCTTGGCTTTTGAGCTTCTCTCTCTGCCTCCATTTTTCTCTTTTCGATTTCTTCGTATTTCCTTTTCAGTTCCTCTTCCTGTTGTTTTAGCCTCTCTTCTGATATATCGTATTTGCTAAGTTTCTACCACTGGTGTAGCCTCTCTTACTTGAGTTGGTGTTATTGTAGTCGGTGTTCCTATCTTATTCTTTTTCATTGTTTGAGTGAGTTTTCGTTTTTCGATCGTCGCCTACCCGGTCGAGACTATCGATTTTACGAAGGTCCCCGCGTACGCGCACTTGAGATTTAACTTACGAACAAACAGCATCCCCAGGACCGCAGGTCCGAAGCCCATCAACCCGAGAGAACAAAAAAAATAAATCGCTGGCATCTCAATGACGGAGAAAGGTGATGGAAAGGATGAAAAACAATGAAAAATGAAATTCACGTTTTTGTTCTTTTCTTTCCTTTTCTTTCTTCCCTCTTTTTTGATGAAAATTAATGAAGGAATAAAGGGAGTAGGGAGGTATGACAGGGGTCTAGAATGATGAAAAATGAAAAAAAGACTAAAAACGAAAATGCGTTTCTTTTTATTTTCCTTTTTAATTTCCCTTTTTTAAATGAAAATTGATGAGGGAGTGAAGGGAGTACGGAGAGGTGACAGGGGCTGAAAGGTGATGAAAAATGAAAATGCATTTTCCCCTTTAAGATGCCATGATTTTAGGGGGGTACTCAGGGGTCAATACCCCATCGTGAGGTCATTGCTCTCCCAAAGTTTCACGGCCCCATCCCAGGCGGTCCCAGAGATATAGGACCTTAGCCACTCATGCTCGTCTTCTCTTTAGGACAGAAAGATTTTCAATTTCTGTGAAGCTATTAAGAAAAGCGTTTAACGCACTATTAACTAATTGCTTCACTGATCGACCACTTAAGTACTGGAACGTCTCTCAATTGCTTCCGCGTGGAAGTTATTAATTAATTTCTTTCATTTGGCGCGAAATAAATTCACAATTTAGTTAATAAGTATCAGGAGATTACCTCCTCGTATGTTCTAGTTCCTTGGTATTAGTGGGCCACAAAAAACCGTTGTAGTGTCCTTATTTGGGCACCGATCACCACGAAATTTTGGTTATATATGTTTTAAAGCCTCCCCCAATCTACTTGTGAGGTCAAAAGTGAAGTCACTAGTGTCCTTATATGAGTTTTGGTACCGCACGCATGTGGTCCTTCCACTTATAAAACACACACAATCACCCACCACTTTACTGGCGGTCACGTGTAGTGTTCCCAGTCTGTTGGTTGGCTTCCAAGTCCCTTAGCAACAGTCTGGAAAAGGTTTGCTCGTATTAATTTGTTTTTCTGAAAATCTTTTTTTCCCTAGCAACAAAGTGTCAAGGTCACTCGCAGGAAGTTAATCCACCTTGATGACGATGTGGAGCGTCCACGTTTAGATTAAATCCACTCCCATATACTTAGCATTAGAACATACAAATGTTAATAACTGTTAAACAGAAAATTGTTCATGCACCAATTTTTCAGTTAAGAATTTCTCCAATTTTATAAAAGTTTTGCTACTTACAGTTCGTGAATTCTCCGTTTCTCCCAGTGAAAAAAGCACTTTCACGGGAATACATTTAACATACGTTTACACCACACGGTATCCACAACTCAAGTTCAGTCAACTTGTATGTCTGAATGTACTGCAGGTGTTATATTGCGTACAGGTCAGATGCACCACTACCATAACCCGACAAGCTGTGAGTGTTTAGTGCAACCTGTCTAGAACCACAACCACAAATACACATCTTGTAGGGCGAATGGGTACAATCGCAATGATTGTTCCACATTCGCCTGGAGGATATCGCATACTTCGTACAAATAGCGGTGTACCTGTTTCGCTAATGAAATTAGATAAAGGCCATCCTGGTACGCGGATGCTCTTCAGTAAATAGTTTAGAAATCTCAAAGCTCATATCGGGTTTGGTCATCATATGAAGCACGTACTGATCGTAATTAAAGTTCCCACAATTACACACCTCACCTCTTTTCGATAATTCATAGTGGCATGCGATATAGTTAACATAGGTTTGCGGGTCGACTAGAAGCAATGCTGACTTTAGACAATTCCAGTAAATACATCTGGAACACAGAAACAGGGTTCATCCGCGGTGAGCACATTTGCGTATTGACGCCCGACATATTCATTTAGTTTCACCACTTTTTGCCGCATGCACCAACATTGTCTCTGGGTGGGGTATATTGGTCCAGGTTTTTAAAAACAGGCTGCTGCAAGTTTGCGAGTACAGGTTTCGTACGGTGAATATTAATGTAGAACCATTTGTACCAGACGTTGGTAGGGATGTATCTCCTTATACGCACTATACCTCAGTTTTACATGCAGCGGGTTTGCCAAAATGTGTACGGCCTTTGGATACTGTCGGTGTTGCTACATGCACATAACGCACACATATAATACTCGTCCGGGACAAAGCGTGGTATAACGTTTAGTAGACAATCTACAATCACCGCTTTCGATGTACAGTTGCACAATGTATGTGGTAAGGATGACCGATCACTGTTAGCGGTCACTCTGATATTGGTATTAGCGCTTATAGTCACACGCGCCACGGTCCGTTGGTAGTTCTTGTGCGGGTTTACTATACGACATCACTGGATGTTGCCACCCTATGTTACTACGCATGCCTACCAAGCGGGAGCCTATGTGATTTGCGTTTGGCGTGCGCTTTCCCACTGCGTGGTCCTGTGCGGGGCGATACGTCTTTCTTATTTGGCCTTCTGTTTCTGAATAAAGTTTGCGCATACAGCTAGTGTCCTTTAAGTTAGTGTTGATCGGGTACTTTTATCACAGTACACGAGCCATTAGGAGTCCGTTGACGAAAGTGAGCTGTGCCACGTTGCAGCCAAGGGAGAAGAGCAGCACAAACGTTCGGTGCCAACGTATACGTGTAGGTTTGAGAGCTTTAATGAGGGTTGTCTGTGGACCACTTTGGAATTGTGAGATCCAGCCCAAACAATGCGTGCAACAGATGCAATCCTAGTATGCCACCTCAGCAAACATAGTTTGTATATGTGTGTGTGTCACCACAGTAGCGTGGGCATTAATGGATACCACACCATTAGTATTAGTATGGTGTCTGGTTTATAATTTTCAATATGGCGAAGCATGTGGGCAGTGACCTGTGTGCATGTGCACGTATTCAACTACTCTATTGCTATGGTGGCTTTAGTTTATATTTTCTTACATCTTTTGTTACCAGGTTCGCGGGTAAGTTATTTCTGTGAATTTGTTGTATGTACTATACCACCGTTGCATCCATTAGTTGACTGTGTAAACACTACAGGGACACAATCTTTTTAATACTTTCCCGCAACCAAGATAACATTTAATTTGTTGTGTTATCAGTGTGCAGCATTAGTGGTCGTAGGCCTGAGTGTACACATACACAACTAATGCATTGCCATGATGGCTGCGATTTGTTTTTACTCTTATTATTATTTTGTTAACTTTTAATATCTATAACCTCTTTCCAAACCGTTATATATACTGCACTACCTGCGAAACTATTACTTGTATGGGTGTACACTCTCATGACCAATTGCAATGCAGACACACTCCAATACTCAGAATACGCGTATGTTTGTCTTTGCAATGTTACACCAAAGCCATCTCACTGGATGCTCCACACCACCGCTCGCTATGCACTGTGGTAGTCGTGCTTGATAATGTCGATCATTCCTTTTCATATTCCTGCTATTGCTTGCGCACCACCACCACCGCTACTACTACTAGCCCCACTGAATTAAGCAGAGTACATGCCAACGAAACGTATTTTTGGGCATTATCTCAGGATCTTTACTACTACTGCTTCTACCTAGGTTAATAGTATACTGTTCTTGTAGGGGACTAATGCTAATCATTATAGCATTGTAGTAATATCAGCTTTTGATTTGGGCGTACTACCTCTACCTGCATGCACAAGCGGCTGGTAGTTATGGTTATACTAGGAGTACTTGTTTTCGCAGATACTTTACGTCAGCGTATGATAGCAGTATATATATTTGCAATCACCCCACTGCCCGTTTTGATCATACCGCCAGCAACTATTTGAAGTATTATGGTTACCTATAGGAACTGCCAATACCGATGTAGTTGGGTAAATGATCTACTACTACTCTTTATGTGGAAAGAAAAGGGGGAGGCCTTCATCCAGCAGTGGATAGAAAACGGTTGAATATGATGATATATAATGAACGTTGCAGAGCACCACATTTTACATTACATTACGTGTTACGTTTTGCTGTAAATATATATATATATATATGTATATCATATTCAGCCGTGTTCTATCCACTGCTGGATGAAGGCCTTCCCCTTTTCTTTCCACATATCTCGGTCTGCTGATATCCTCATCCATGTAGCTCCTGAAAAACGCTTGATTTCATCTACCCATCTTACATTTGGACGTCGTCTCGGTCGTTTCTTTTCTCTAGGAATCCAATGGAGTACATTTGTCGTCCACCTTCCATCTGTTCGTCTAGCTATGTGACCGGCCCATCTCCACTTCATCGTCTTTGCAGTCTTAATTACATCCTCTACCTTTGTTTGTGCGCGAATCCATTCATTTCTCTTCCTGTCCCTCCTGGTTATTCCTAGCATGCACCTCTCCATTGCTCTTTGTGTGACTCTCAATCTTTGAGTCGTTTGCGCATTCAATGTCCAAGTTTCGCAGCCGTACATCATTACAGGTAAGACACATTGATTATAAACTTTACGCTTCAGACACATTGGAAGTTTGCTTTTGAAAATAAAGTGTAGTCTTCCAAAAGAACTCCACGCCATTTTACATCTTCTATTTATTTCATCAGTCAACTTTGCATTCGATGTTTTAAGCTGGCCTAGGTAAACATACTCATCAACTAT
>JAGDQP010030649.1:0-22298 GCA_022664845.1 Lepisma saccharinum | reverse complement strand
TTTTCTTTCTTTGTTTCTTTCTCTCTTTTTCTTTTCTTTCTTTCTTTCTTTTTACGTATTAATGTTGTAATTGGATCTAGTATAGAAAAAATACAATGAAACTCACAATACAGAATCCATACGGCCTGAGCCATAGTTGCCTAAAAGCCTTGAAATGAATTCAAATTCATAATACAACAACAGTAAACATATTTACGTAGTCAAGAATTTGATGCTTGCAAAGAGGCTGGGGTTCTATATTATTTTGTAAATTCCAGGAATTAAGCTTACAATAACTAAATATGGTTATAATGGATATACATACAGGAAGAAAAATATATGTGTAAATTAAAAAAAATATATAAACAGCACAAAATAATTGACGATGAGGCCAACTAAAGCTTTGAAATGCACTACAAAATTTATTGTGCATTAAATTTAGCAATGTTCCTCCAACAAATTGTATTTACACCGAAACAGAGGCAATTTTCAATGAAAAAATTGTCAAAGGCATTTTCATTTATGCTATTTTCTCTTTTAAACACCTTCAGTTGAGGAAAAAATAAATATTAAAACTTACTTAAACCTCAAATTTGACATTATGTTACTTGTCTTAGCAAAAAGAAATTGTAATTATAGGGCCTACTATTGCCGCACCAAAATTCTGTTTCTGGAGGCTCAAAAAGGGGGGAATGAAAAGGTCACTGGGGGTACCAAATGAAATAATTTTTCGCAGTGAATATGAATTACTTCTTCAGAAAATGATTTTAAATTTATAAGAAGAAGAAGAACAACAACAACAACAAAAAGGTTTAGAAAACAAAATGGCGGCAATGTTTGGCCGAAAACTGTTGAGAAAAATATTTTTAAACTCCTTCGTTCTTCAAAATCGGCATTTATTACTTTTACTGGTCCAAAGAAATGATCATTATACGATAACCAGCCCCAAGATTGGGGCATAAGAGGATTGGGAGGGGCCAGAAAGGTGAAGGTGTATGCGCCATATAAAGTATGAAATGAAAGGACTTTTCCGACAATATGACAATGAATTATTTTCTTCAGAAAAGAATTTCAAGAATTCCAAACTTATAGCAATGTATCCAAAAGTGTTTAAATCCAAAATGGAGGCAATTTCTGGTGGAAAATTGTTTATAGCCTATCTTTATGGAAGAATATTAGTTTTAAAACTTTACGTAAGGTTTATTATTTGAAAAAAAATAATGATATTGAATTGAATTGAATTAATTTTAAATCCTTTAGACATCTGAGCCTTAGGCCGGAATAGGGTGAGGGAGATAATATTGGAAGGTAGACAACCAAGGTATATCTTGTAGGTACGATCCCACCATTTCCTTGGTATTACTAAGGGAAAATCCTGGAAAAGCTCAGTCACAATAGTCTGCCGCTGGGATCGATCTCAGGATCTCCCAAGTGCTAAGACAAAGCTCTAAGTTGTCGCTCAGTAAAAATCTTACTTTGTTTCACTGTTAAAGAGAATATATAAAAGTGTTTGCTTGCATAATACTGGGAGAGTTATTCACCCTCATCATCACGACTGCCAGAATCACTATTGCTTTCATCGGTAAAAAGTTTTCCCATTACATCATCTGCCAACATGTGGAAGCTTTTGTTTGTTTCCTCGTCTTCATCTAATGTCCGCATTTCTGCGACATCTTCCAGTACGTCTGTCAGAACTGCTGGAAGAATTTTGTTGGGATTACATCATAAACCGTGATCTCCATTTCTCAATTTTCAGTCCAACCGTGACCCTTCCAAGGGTCTGGAATTTCTTGGAAGTCTTAGCCAACCTTTAAATCCAAAATTGATAATTTGCCCTCTTTTATGTTTAACTAAATCGGCACAGTCCAAGATGTTCCAAGCTTTTTAAAGTCTGTGAAGACTCAAACTTCTGAAAGAGCGGCATTTTAAAGGGTTTTACCTTCCCTTTGCCTTTGAAGCCACAACCAAGCGATGAAAGCGTGAAGTTCTAGTAGCACAGAACACTTCTTAGAATCATGCTCCTCTGACAGTTTTGTGATGGTTATTTTTTTGTGTTTTGTTTCCATAACCTGTTCAAAACAACAAATTGCACCTGATGTCTCCAGCGTGAACCATTAATATAACAGAAACGTCACTATCAGGGCTTTTTATTCTTAAGGTTTCTCTGGCTAAGTTTTTCCAGGATTTTTCCTCAGTCATACCAGGGAAATGCTGGGATGGTACCTACAATATATTCAGTGGTTGTCTACCTTCCAACATCCTCTCCTCCAGCCTATCCCAGTTAGAGTCTTAGATGCCTAAGTCCTTAAAATAAATTCAATAACATGATTTTCTTTCTAAGAATAAACCATACGTAAAATTTTGCCCCAACTTTGGGGCCGGTTATCATAAAACAGTTTCTTCGGGCCAACACAAGTAATACAGTTTCGATTTTGAAGCATGAATGAGTTTAAGAATATTTCTCTCAAGACTTGTTAAAAAAGTAAGCAAAAGCATTTGACCAGTTTTCGACCAAAAATGGGCGTCATTTTGGTTTCTAATCATTTTTTTTTTTTTTTGCTATTGATTTGGGATCCTTAAAATCATTTTCTGAAGACGTAATTCATATTCACTGGGAAAACATCTTTCATTTGACACCTCACATGGAGTACTTTAGAAACCTTCATTTTTCATCCCCCCTCCCATTATTTTGGGCCTCCAGCACCTGAATTCTGGGTGGGGCAATAGTATAATTACCATTTCTTTTTGCGAAAACAAGTAAAACAGTGCTGATTTTGAAGTTTGAGCGAGTTTTAGTAATCGTCAACTCAAGGGTTTTAAAGAAAAATCAGCAAAAATGAAAGGCATTTGACCAATTTTTGACAGAAAATGGTCGCCATTTTGGTATAAAACCTGTTTGTTGGGAGGAGGAACATTACTATGAATATTATTTAGATTATTAGGAATAAGAAAAAAATGGTCCCGAAGGATGAGCAGGTGTATGTGGTTGCCCATAGAAAATAATTGTAAAATATACGTCTTTGACCACTTCTCGACCAAATCTGGCCATTGTGGTGTGAGGCCAGGTTAATGTTTGGGGAACATCACTTAAATTTAGACTATAAGGAATTAGAAAAATGGTCCCGAACTATCAGGAAGGGATGCGGGTGCACGTGGCGTTCCCCTTGCTCCTTGACATTCTAGTCAAAATTGAAAATTTATTGCCGTTCTAAAATAACAAATAAAAAATTGTTTCATAGAAAATTAAATTGATGAAGAAATACATATTCTATTTTTGTTTTTATATAATTCAACGTTTCTCAGAGCTTTTACTCATGTGAATGCGTACCAGACATCTTCCAAAAGTGTTTCTAAACAATATTAAGTTTCCTAATGTTTTTGATGGACTCATGTGAGATTATGAAAATTAAATTTATAGTAACTGCAAGTTTTTCAATGAAATACAAAATCCTTCAGAACTATTAAAGTAATTGAAATGAAACGAAATTAATTCTGTACTGTTATTAATGTGCTATGTTGCTTATGGTCAGACATGAATCCCAAATAGAGTTTAGGTACACAATCAATATATGTTTCTCGTCTCCACAGAAGTGGTCCTTATCCAACATTCCATCTCACCACCATAGTAGCAGAATTACAGATAGGCACCCTCTGATTCAAATTCATATGAAATATTTTGAATTCAAGAACAGGCCTTAGTATAACTTATAACTCATAACAGAAAAAAGAATATTCATTAACCAGAATTTTAGGCCTACAAATAATACATTCTGTCTCGCTAACAAACATTGCTATTATAATCAACTACCATGATCCACGCACACATATTTAACTTTAAAATAAACTTCCTTAACTGTGAAGGTCTATTTATTTACTTGTCTACCAAAAAACATATCCTGTTGTATTAACGTACATGAAAAAAAAAAAAAACAAGAACGTAAGTTCTTGAGTGGTCGAGAAAGGGACACATTTTACACCTGAAATGAGACATAGTTTGTATGTACTCTCAACACATGGCGCCGTGATTTGTGCGGAAAATTTTTCACGGAGGATAGTGATAGCACATGTGGTTGGAGTGACACCTTTGGATTCATTCCTCATACAGCTTGTCAACACACACCCACACACACACATACACAAAAATGCCTCAACCTTTCAGCAGATGTTGTAGTCGTTCTTGGACGGGGATTTTTTTTTGCAACACAAGAGAAACTGCTTATGTATGGTGTTTGTGTTGACGTGTGTCAGGAATATAATTATTAAGAGAAATGCGCACTAGAAGATATTTCTTAAACATTTCTAACTTTCTATGATCAGAAAATCTTGAAATTTAATTAATGTTTTCTTCTTATAACATCCTGTTGCTTGACAGTTAAGAATCTCGTAACTGTGAAACAATTACAAATCAGAAAGGGTGACAATTATAACTAATAATACGCCTTGGGGTTGTCCCCCGCGTTGGTGGTAGGGTTAGACTAAATCGTTATTTTGTTATGCTAGAAATACGCATTAAATAATGTAGTTTTGTTACTGCGGTAACGGTGAATATTTTATCATTCTTATACGTTTGAAGCCTTAATAATACTTTTCCAAACCATTATATTAAATACGGATAGAATCGGTTCAATCGTTCCTTCGTTATACTTGAAATCGTGTTTAATAATGCATCGTTACTATGGAAACTACAAATGTTTTAACATTCGAATACACTTAAAGAATTAAGAGTATTTCTAAACATCGTTATCACAAGTTAGGTTGGTATGGAATCAATCATTACGTAAGATAATGCTCCTACGTAACAATTTGTTTATGTTCAGTGTCGTTTCCATAGAAACGCAAGTGCGAATGTAAGATTTAATACAGTTTCGTTACCATGGAAACGCTAATAATTTGAAAGTACTGGTGCGGATAAATTTGGGGCGAACAGGTCAGTTATTCTTACATAATGGGTGAAATTGTGTTTTGCGATACAAATTTTGTCAGTTAGTTTGTACGTTTACCATGGAAACCCATACGTATTTTCTCCAATATCAAACCTTATGAACTTCCTACATTACAACCACTACTAGTGTGTGAAAATTGGTGATCATCACTCCGTAGATCTCACAGGGGTATTATTTTTCTAAAAAGTACAAAATAAAAAGTGTTAATTTTAAATGTATGTGCACAGAAAAAACGGTTTGTCTGTGGTTAACAAAAAAAATGTTAGAATAGGGCCCAAACATAACTTTATTCTCTGTTAACAAAAGTTTGTTTAAACGAATTAAATTACGAGCACTGAAAAAAAGTATAACAACCTCCAGCTGGAATAGAACTGAACCTGTCCCAGTGTTTTGAAGTCTGACACGCTACCTGTATAACTATGGCACCACATTTTCTCACGGAAATGTTTCGTTGTAATTATATACAATCCAAACTTCAAACTTTAATAGTTATTTTAATGTTACAGAACCGTATACCGTATTATTGTTTGTCAATTACAGAATTTAGAACATCAGCTAATCTGGAGTATTTTGTTGTGGTTAAAATTTTGCTTATTTCTTAGGTATTTTATGTGTTTGGCACAAACGAATGAGTAACATAGATGTAAATGTTTTTGGAACTTTGGCTTTTTAATGGAACAAACAAGAATCTTAGTAAAAAAAAAGCCAATTCTGAGTTTTATTACGTATTTGTTACCCTGGTTATTGACGTAGCATAGGCTACGAAGAAATGCTACAATGCAATATTGCTTATTGTTAATAAAGATACAATAGGTCTTATTTGTGTGCAGTTAAGATGTTGGAACACCCTCTCCCTCCGCGCCTTCCAAGTGTAGCAAGAGAGCAAAATGACACTTTGCCTCATAGTATAATTTTCGGAAGGGCCAAAACTACCGTTCGTCTCCCGAAAATCAGCGCCATTGATCTCAAATGAAGAAAGTGTACACAAATTAAATATTCGTATTTAAGTTATGAAGCATTGATTTGGTATATCGAAGTCAGAAAATAACTTTTAACAACACACTTTGCAAGTTTTCTGTGGATCCTAGGTTTACTGACTGTTATGAACAATTATTTTGTTTTAGAAAACAAGGGTGAAAATTAAATATCCCACATTAGGGTTATGTAATATTGCGAGGCGATGGCATTGCCACCTAGCGGATTTGGATTATAAAGTCGCAACACCGCTCCTCGTGGCCACGACACGAACTACTAATACCCTCCTCATGTCAGTAAAGCGGGAAATTTAGAATGAAAAACTATCGAAGGGAAAACATTAATTGAACGATTTATCCATATTCTTTTTGTTTCGAAGTTTGTCAGTAACCTATGAGCGTTCTACAGATAATACAAGTATTAAGATATCCACACGTCCCATGTCAAGCATTCTTCTTTTCTTCAGATTTATATGATGATTTAACATCTTATCACTGGCAATAACATTTTTTCTCTGTCCGGAAAATATTTGGAATGAAGTTTAGTAAGATCTTAATTACGAGTTAAAAACTAAAGAATTCTGTGCTCTCAGAAAACAAGACACACTATTTGATGGGAAGACAAGTCTGAACAAAGTACTGATATATTGGCGTAAGAAATATAGGTGATATGCCCGACAGTTGGTGCGTGATTAATATATTTGGTAACATAGGTAGGCAACACTGGCAACTGCTACCGTTGGAGTGTTGGAACTTTGTATTTTTCTATGGTGTTGAATAATGTTCATGGCAACTTTGGTGTGGATATGTCCAAATGTATAGGACGTCACTTGAAAAAAAAAAATAGGTTAGTAACTAGGGTGTTTTGAGACGGGATCACTCGCAGCGTTTAACTATTATGTCAAATAATCTTTATTCAATTTTTGGTGAGGATGCGTCGAACGCTACGGAAGTAATTTGAAAAATTGTAATTTAAAAATAGGTTGGAAACACTCATGGCTTAGGCGCGATATAAACAATCCGAACTAAATCTATGACATGTCTCAGTACCTAATGCACATGAATGAGTCATTGGACAAGTGTAGATTTGTATAAGTAACAGACTCACAAACAAACATTCATTTTTATAGATGGAAATCATTCCAAAGAATGAGTAACAAATACGTACTGCTATAAATCAAATAATAATAATGATTAAAAAATAGTTATCATTCAATACATTTTACTAAGAATTTTTCTAATCTTGTACGGTATCTAATATGTGACAGATAACCTGCAAGATAGTCCATCGTAAGTTTAGGCATAAAACTACATTTTCTAGTTTAAAATAGCTGCTAAAAATAAAAAAAAACATAGAACATGCTAATAGACAAACTGAGTTTGTTTGCGCAGTTACGTTAGAATAATTAAACCTACATTACAAGTAAAATCCAGTACAAGATCTTTTTTTGATATAACAAGTAGAGATATTTTTCTTTTAGCCCCCCCTTTGTGCCCCCTAAAAAAAAAACTAAATAAAAAGAGAACAGAAATGGCAGTGGCATGTGTCGCCGAGAGGACTTAAGCCTGAAGTCATTCCTTTGATGGACTTTACGTTGTCAGAGTCCAAGCCGTTGGAACAACCATTTCTCTCTTTTTTCTTTCATGTTCCGATACGTTAACAAAAATAATCTGACGTAACAGAGAAAACAGAAAGATAAAAATATGACTGCGGATACAACAATTTTTTTTTTAGAAAAAAAGAAAGGATTTGGTAGTTCTTTTCAGTAAGTACAATTTATCGTCCTGTAAATATGTTAGTTTTCTATGAAAGTGACTGTTTGAATTCTTATCAAAAGTTAAAATTTCAAACCTGTTTACTTCTCTGAAAAGTCCATAAAGCGTTGTCATTTCCTAAGAACTTCCAAGTCATTATGATTTTTTTGATGTTCTTACGAAACCATTTTTTTAAAGAAAATATATTAACAAATGATACGAAATTATTCAAACGAAATCTCAGTTGTTGACAAAAATATTGAATAAATTGTGAGAAACGTATGTGCTTGGGTTTCACAGAGATATATATAAGGCCTAATGCTTCATTTTGAATAAAATTTAGAAAGAATCATGAAATCCAGAAACGTGTACTGTGTGTATATATGTTATATTTAAGCAACACACGTACACAGTGAAAAACCGTTTCTAAAAATTGAGAGAAAAAAATGTTCTTATCTCTCCAACGAGAAATAATTTTCCTAGAAATGAGATATGAATATTTTAAATTAATTTAAAATGATAACATCCCGGATTGGATATAAGATATCTTATTTCCAAAACGGCATGTTCTTATTTTAAATTAATTAAGAATGATCATATCTTATTCCTAAGAAAGTTCTTTTTCGCTTCACAGATAAGAAGTTTTTTCTCTCAATTTTAAGTAACCGTATTTTTTTACCGTGTACAGGGACAGAAACTATAATTGCAACACTCTATTGGAACACTTGTAAACTCTTTCTTGCAACCATTGGCGCAACGAGACTTAATCACATTGTCGTAGTTCTCACGTGAATCGTTGAAGAAAGAAGCAGGAAAGTCATGGGCAGCACTATAGGAAAAAAAAATGTTCATAAAGACAGGAAAGAAAGATTGCAATGCTGATTTGTTCTTTAAAAAAATGTGTTGAAATGGTGTTCCCACGTAACTTATTGAGACATAGAACTTTCCTTATTGAGGTTTTAGATTTGCAGGTCTATGATGAGTGAATTGATACGATTGAGGTGAAGAATTTCAAGCAGTGTTGCCGATCTCAATAATAGTGAGGTCTAAAGGGGGTTGAGCCATCGTCCATGGGGTCAAGGGTTCACATCACGCCTGCATGACGAAACTTTGTGGAATTTTTAAAGATCATTACACTTATATACCAAACGAGTCAAAACCCATAGTTTACCAAAAGTTTGTATGAAACAAAGTTGGTATAACTTGGCAGTTTGACAACAGAATTGTATAGATATGGGGAGAGAATACTTTTTACCTCAAAGTTGTATTATTCTCTTCTGAGCATGTGGAGATTAGAAACCTAAAGTATAACACTGAATAATATAGAACGGAAATGGCTTCAGTTTGGAGCTACCACGTGTGTAAATATGAAACCGGAATTTGTGCATAGATGGCGTTAGCTGTCACTGTGGTTACCGTAAAACTGCGTCCTTGGCGCCACTTGCTTGTTTTGACTGCTGATAACGATTTGCAACTCACAGTCAGACAAGTTTCATGTCATAGTGTAGTGTTTAATAGCGTTGAACACAGCGCAATTTATACCTACAAACTACGATGTCCGGACAGGATTGATTTTTAGTTACCATTTGAAGAAAACTGCTGCAGAATCGCATCGCATGCTTGTCGAAGCTTACAGTGATTATACTCTTGGTAAGTCACAGTGCTATGCGTGGTTTACAAAATTTAAAAGTGGCAATTTTGACGTAAAAAACGAAGAACGTGGAAGACCAACGAAAAAGTTTGCAGACAGCGAATTGCAAGCTTTGTTTAATGAAGATTGTTGCTCAAACACAACAACTCGCGGATCAATTAAATGTGACACGAGAAGCAGTTTACATACGTTTAAAAGCCATGGACAAGATTCAGAATATGGGAAAATGAGTTCTGTGGACTGCATTGACTGAACGACAGCAGGAAAACCGAAAAACCACTTTCGAAATTCTGCTCGCCAGGTACAAAAGGAAATCATTTCTCCATCGAATTGTAACTGGTGACGAAAAGTGGATCTATTTCGAGAATCCTAGGCATGAAAGATCATGGGTAACTCTGGGAGAACCGGTAACATCGACTGCAAGACGAAATCGCTATGGACGGAAGACAATGCTTAGTGTTTTGTGTCCGTTGGGATCAGAAGGGAATGATCTATTATGAACTGCTGAAACCTGGCGAAACCGTTAATACCCAATGTTACCGACAACAAATGATCGATTTGCATCACGCTTTGCGTAAAAAACGACCAGAATATGACCAAATACAACATAAAATGATTGTGCTTCACGATAATGCACCCTCCCACACAGCAAAACCGGTCAAGGAAACGATTGCGACGTTTGGCTGGGAAATTCTTCCACATGCGGCTTACTCACCAGACTTGGTGCTTTCCGATTTTCACTTATTTACATCCATGGGACACGCACTTGCTGACCAGTGGATCACATCTTACGAAAATGTCTTGATGACTGGTTTGCAGCACAAGAGGCACAGTTTTTTTGGTCTGGCATCCACACATTGACGGAACGATGGCAGAAATGTATCGCTAACGATGGTCAATACTTCGAATCAAATAGTTCTTAGCATTGTCATCCAATCACTGTGTCTTTTCTGTACATAAATTCTAGTTTCATATTTACGCACCTGGTACAGTAATGTTTAAAACTGGAGGTAATTTTAATTAATCACGATTTGAAGCATAATATCTGAGTGCCTGTCCTTTCGAAACGAAGTGATATAAAAAAAAATGTTATACCTGTTTCGTGACACGATTTAATTTAACAACTCCGAAATCTCTACTTCTTTTATTTATTACATAATTAACTATGTAAGTGGATGCAAATACAGACGAAGCTATTTCTAGCTAAATTATTGTGTAACGTTTCGAGACACCCAATTGGTATTTGTGAGTGTGTGTTACAAGAACGAATATGTTGGGAAGAAAGCGATTTGACTTTGAAAAAGACAAACAGCTGGCAAGAGCTTATGTAGTATACAAGGTGCCACATAATCTTGTTTCTGGTATAATTATCGCTGCCTACGAGAGCACTGGTTTTACGTTGGTTAGGTCCTTTATATGAATCATATGTACGCTTTTGTTTACAAGTCATTAGGTACATGGGCCGAATCAATGCTAAAGGATTATTTATTTATTTTTACACGTTTCAGTTGAAAATGAAGTTAGTTCAGAAATACTGTATTTTAACATTAAAAGCATAACATTACGAGTTTCCCATATGTTCGCGGTTAACATATGAACAGTATGTAAATACGAGAAAGCAACACATGGAAAATCGAGGTACACGTGGATACTTAATGTATCATAGTACAGGTTGACAATAAAAATCCCACAAGACCTAAGGAATACCGGATCTTCGAAAATTCTAAATATTTTATACATTTAACAGAAAAGGACTACCTGTAAAGTGCTTTAAATAAAGAAAATATAACCCTAACTGAAAAGCAAATTTGGTTCTTTGGGAGTATATACAATTGTTCGCTTTAACAATAGTACGTAACGAAATTGTGAGCCATTGCTCATATTCAGAACGTTGTAAATTATTTATTTTGCATTGAAACCTGGGTTTCCGTCAGGTTTCAGTTTTGGGGATGGGGTGTTAAAAATTAAATTGGTTATGTAATTTTTCCATCGATTTTTCACAGCAAATAATAATAATAAAATGGGGTGTTGTCGAGACTTTGGGAAGTAAACACCTCCCCACAGGGTCTGGCGTAATCGCTGATAGAAACCCAATTGTATGTGAAATATTAAATATTTAGCATACAACAACATACGGGAATGCTCCCTAATTAATATATAATATTGCGATATTAATTGGGAATTCGCGATATTAAACTGCTTTAGTTACAGAGTCTGAATTTCCTTATATATTGTCAATAATGTTTAAATTGAATGCGTATATTTGACTTTAAGAAGCATTATTAAATATGTTGACTCATACCGAGTTGTGATAATACAATTTAATTTTTCTTTTACTTCGTTAATATTGCGTAGCAAACACATCTTAAGCAACATAAATTTTAAAACTAAATTTGAATCCTTTTTTTTTCTACTTATTTTTTTAAAAATTGAACACGGAAATACGGGATTGTTCAACAATAACATTGTTCGGAATTTTTGTTATTAAAATGTAATAATATATACATATAATTATAATAAATATTAGATATAAGTATTATTTTTTAAGGTTAAACATATGTTTAACTTAAGTTCAGATTATTACACAATTTATTGGCTCTGTAATATCAAAATGTTTTCATTAGAAACACTCTGGGTAAGAACATATATTTAAAAGGTGAATTTATAGCCGAAATAATTGTCAAACAGTTGTATTTTAGTTAAACGTTTGTGAATCTCTTAAAGCATTTTTGATTATTCATATTTTTTTATTTTTTTCATTTAACTTACAGAACATTGTGTCTCTTCAATCTTATTAACCTTCATCTATATTATACAAATCTCTTTGGGTATTGATCTCATTGAGATTCCGTTTCAATATCTGATAGCCAATAAATCGCAGATTAATGAGACAATTTCAATTGCCCTGCAAACCATATCATTAACATATGAGAAAGATATGTTATAATGAGCTTAGACGTTGATATGTATAATGTATTATTTTTATAATGAGATTAAACTATGATAGTTGCTTTAATACTAAAAAAAAAAGATACAAGAAACTAATTCCACTTTGTGTGTGCTCTATGTGGATTCAACAAGGAAAGTGGTAATTCCATTTCTCAAATGATGGCAGTAATAGAGAGAAATGTTTGAATGCTGATTTCCTATTTGCTACGACAGTTTTTATTTCCGAATAGTATTTAGAAATCAATTCATTTGTCGTATACCTTACACAATTCATTTTCCATTAATACAACTTACAAATTATAGGAACTTATATTGTGCAACGTATATTGAATCATTAAATTAATCAAGTTTATTCTGTTATTATTAATCTTAATTTATATTTACGTATACACTTTGAAATAGTTACGAATTGGGTATTTTTAAGTTATCAAGAAAAATGTAACAAGAAATCCACATCTACATAATATTTTACTCTTGTAATAAGTTCTTAATATTTAAGCATGTCTTCTTCAATAAAAAATACAAAATTAAAAAAAAATATGGCAAGGAATATATCTCTAAGGTAAACCAGAAATCTTATTTCCAAGAATTGTACTTTGAATCTCCTTTTGGGAAGAACAAGATTTTTTTTTTAAATTACAAATTTATTTTATTAACTTTTATTGTTAGAAATTTTTATAAAGCAATAACAAATCACGATAAATGACCTAGACATACATTCTGAATTCTCGTTAAATCATAATACAAAACATTCAATATTAAAACACAAGACAAAGAATGTATTATTAATTTTAAGTATAATTATTTGAACAACTGTTATCTATCAGGTATTAAATCTAGAAGGTTAGCTTATGTACAATTAGGCCAATTTATACAATCTGATAACACATACACCATTTTTCTACTCTTTTAATATTCTTGACCAAAATTACGGAGTCATATAATAGAAAAGATACTAGCATGTTTATTTCTGAGATCTATATCCTAGAGTTTTATTTTAAATTGGCATTTACTTTAATGTATTGATTTGTTAGAAAAAAACTAATTCATCAAAAATAAAATTGTATATTTTAATTGAAATGTTATATTTCTCAATAATAATATGATCACCAAGGAAACAAATTATCCTATATTCAACTGTTGTGTCAGAAGTTTTAATATTGAAGATAATTTGAAAGCGGTTTCTCTCAAAAATGACTTAATTTCATTAGTTTTGCTTGTAGTATGAACATACACTAGACGAGATTAAAAACTGTGTTCCTTATGCTACTTATGTAAAATAATGTCATTATTCCACGATACATTAGGCGAATACATTCCTATACATGAAATTTTAGGCAAAAGATAATGTCCAAATGCGATTATGAATTAGGCCTACGACGCTATATAAATTAGGCCTACAACATTAACTGTTGATAACTTAATCTTATTACTAGCTTCTAGTTCCTGAAAATAAAAATAACCTTTCCTATCATATCATAAAGCAACGTGGAGTAGAATTTTATTATATAAGTTTTGTCCTAATAATATTATTTAGGGACATACGAGTTTTATAAAATCTTAAGACATGAACTTACAATTTGAAAACTGAATTAAAATATTGAATGAGATCATAAGAAATTTTCATTCAAATTTTTAAATATTCTTTCTGGTAGCGATTTTTTACAATTAAATGTAGAAATTCAGTCAGAAATTGAGTCCATCTGTTCTTTAGAAATGAAAACTACGTTTACATACCTTAACGTACATCAAGTTTCTTGTAGTATCTTTACAATCAAAGTGCTCGTAAATTTTTAGAGTTGTGTGTTCTAACTGTGACAATCTGTCACATACTAACTCGGAATCCATGTAAAACCCCTTTCTTTCTCACTAAGAAATACATAGTAGAAAGAGAACCTGTTTCAGGCCTTGCAAACAATTATCTTTTTGATCAAAAACATGTTTTTCTTGAGAATTCTTCTTCCGAATATCTTGTTAGACGATGTATACTACAGAGCATTTCTTGTGACATCTGTTGGTAACTGTAGTTTTTTTTGTTATTCTTTAGAGGTTTTTGTCTGCTTATCCAGTTTTCGTTAAAAAATCGTTGAGAGAAAACCAAGTATTGAGAATCTGTTATATTGTACTAAAAATTGAAAAGAAACCTGTTTTTTGAAGAATTTAAAATTTTCTATCTCAAAGAAAGCTTTTGCAATAGAGAAACGTAATAAATATAAGTGTTCTGTTATTAGGACACGAATGTTTCTGATAAGCAAATCCAGGATCAAGGAACTTACACATTTTCTCCACGTAGAAAATAAATTAAACATAGACATTCTTCTTGGCGCTACTCAATCAGCCTTCTCTTGTATAAATAATGAAGCTAAGGTTTCCGGACGTAAGTATTAGTTGCTGAAAATATTGATGATATTAAATACCACTTACTTTTAATATACACTTTGAATAATTTGTAATTTTAGCAGCAACGCTCGGTAAAAAACACTCTATTGGAAATGAAGTTTTAACGCCTTATTCTGACACAACAAATACCTTTTTGTAGTTAAAGAGTTACATAAACATTACAAGTAGCATTAGCAGCAGTAACATTACGACGAAGACAAGCGAATTTCTGTAATATCTCAATACACCAATAATTATGTTATCATAGAAATTTGATCAAAACGAATTCATATCATTTTAGATTTACATGTGGACAAAATATTACAAAAATAATGCTACTAGTATTTCGTTGAAATAATTTTAGACCTAGGCCTTATTATTGATTGTAAAACCTCTGAAAACAATTGGAATCGAAATGTATTTTTGACTTGTAAACATGAATTAACATTGTACAATTAGGTAAACCTTGGATTCCCTTCTAACAGGGAGAATTAATAGATAATACTCAGGCTGTAAATTGTGTTATTTTTTAAGAATAGTTTTACAAATCGAAGTTGTAAATTCTGTAATAATATTTTTTTATTAATATAAGTTTGATGTATGCAATATAGTATTCTAAATTAAATACCACCTACTTCCATTTTGAATGCAAAACAAAGAGGGAAATTAATATACGTGTTTCACACTAGAAATTAGACATCGCACGTTTACAAGAAATATGGCACAAGTCAAATAGTTTCAATTTTCAGTTTCTTGGCACAAAAGCATTAGAAAACCATTCTTTGACAAAAATTCCACAATATTTCTACTTCAGTGGCCATTAGATAGCATAAGTGTTTGATGGATTTTGTAACTAGCTTCTCAAATTTTACTTTTTTGAGTTATGATTCTTTTCTTGCAGACGTTCAACATGTTGTTGCAGTTTTATGAATATAAATGTTTGAAAAAGAGATATTTATTAATTTGTTCGTTCATTTTAAATCAGTGTAGGATGTCATAAGAAATTTGACACTATTTTACATATACTTCATTATTTTTCATGCAAATTTGACTTGAATAAAGTTAAAATAATACTAGTAAATATATAATAAATAATACTAGTAAATATATTTTCAGTCTCGTGCAACTTTGACTTGAATATATCTAATAGATTAAATTATAGTGGTCATATT
Organism: Lepisma saccharinum; assembly: GCA_022664845.1. NCBI lineage: Eukaryota > Metazoa > Arthropoda > Insecta > Zygentoma > Lepismatidae > Lepisma > Lepisma saccharinum. The sequence continues at coordinate 6,496 of JAGDQP010030649.1, read as the reverse complement.
GAAAACGTTTTCCTGTCTTGATGAATAAAATAACATTATTATTTGGAGAATTAAAATTATCTACTGTGACCGTGAATCAGTTTGATTTCAAATAGACATAAACATTTTACATCAATACGTCATTTAACTCAAAATGGCAATAATCAACAGAATTTTTCTGTATCCATAATATGTAACTGTGATAGTGTAGAAATAACTGCAGTTATGTACAAAATAATATAAAACTTAGATTGGAACGGGAACTTTCGTTTCTGAGGAGCATACGAAACCATAAAGTTTATAAATGTATATTAAGATCTTTATTTTATTGACTATGTTGATAATAATAAGCCCAGTTACGACATATACAAATTATAACAGTGATAGCCATCAAGCGGATAAAAATATAAAAAGGTTCATACACAGACATGACATGAAAAGAAGACGTTTATCTTCTTCTTACGAAATTTAATTAAAATAGTCGTACGAAAAAACTATGAAGAAAAAAGCAAATTTATTTTTAATAATACCAAATCAACGCATATTTTTCTTAAGAACTTGTTTGAAAAACAGTCAGGAATTCCCAGAGGGGGCCAAAGAGGGAGATTTATGGAGAACAGTAGGTATTGGTTGCAAGGCGTGTGATGTCACTATACGGACCGTGAGTTAGTAGTATACATAAGGCAAATCATAGAGAATAGTGGATATAAAAAGTGATATTGCACCTAATATTTTCTAGCAAATAAGTTATATTTAATTTTGTTATATCTTTTATGATTGAATGATGAAAATAAACAATTAAACAATATAAAAACACACTAGAAACTTTCTAAATTGTAAAAAGAAAAAAAAATCTTAACGTTACCGGTATGTGAAAACAAAACTCACACTCGAACGAAATTGATTTTAGAACTGCAATATTAAAATTAGAATTATTTTCATTACAAAAGAGAGACAGTGTAATCCTGATAATAGTATTTCTCTTAAAAATAAATATATTTTTAGATCATTTTGGCAATTATTTGTAATCTATTAAGTGCATGAGTTATTATTACAGTCAGCGCCCTCTATAATTCACACTCACACCTAAACATAAGGATCGCACAAGTATTAAGTACAAATTCAAGGAGAGGGTTTACTTTAAGCTCAGCTTATTTCAAGTGATAGTGGGGAGAGGCATCAGAACACTGCTTACGTAAAATTCGCTTACAAACATAGTGTAATTCAAATATTGAAACAGTCATTTGGGCTACGAAATGACGATAATACATTACAAATGGAGGCCAGAGCCTTCGTCTATGTTACCATACAGGCATCCGGCTATTGATACTGATGGCAAGCCTGAAAAACCTCAGTCAACGTGGCCGGCAGCATAACTCGAGCCTGTGAATCTTGTCATTGCCGTTCTCAAACTTCGGAGCATCGCTAGAAAGGTAAGTAGGTTACAGTTTTCGTGTGGGCCATGCTAACTAGGGGTTTCCCCGCATTTCCTCAGTATCTCCAGGGAATGCCTGTACAGTACCTTGGTTAAGACACTAGCGGCTGTCTTCTTTGTCCTGGATGGGTGCTCGCGGTAGCTTCTCAAACTTTTGAGAATAGCCTTACCTGCCTATAGGGCACATAAGTGTAAATCAGGTTTAATGAAAACATACAGAAGATAAACGCACAAGTAATAAACAGAGACAGAGAGAAAAAAAAGAAGGAGAGAGAGAGAGAGACATGCACTTAGCGGGCCCATAAGTTCATTAATTTCTCTTTATTATTAGAGAATAAGAGGATCTTTATTATTATTATTATTATTATTATTATTATTATTATTATTCCAACTGGAAAACTATGTAATAATTTACTATTTTTAGTTTTGATTTCTAAACACATGTCTGCTTTACCCAACTTCACTGGCCGGGTGGTCACTTTCGATGACTTTCAGTAAGCATTAGGTTCGAGCCCCGCACACACCTAATGACAGGTTTTGCAGAGTTTTCATGTGCCCCGGAAGTCAAATGCTACGATGGTACCTTAAATATAGGCCCTGGCCGCAACCTTGGCCACCCCTATTTCGACAGAAATAAAGAACTCAAGAGGTAGATACCAAAATATGTAGTAATTAACTAACAATTTTAGGCATTGTAATCAAACATAAAAAAATATATTCCAACATTTCAATTTTTCGAACATTGCTACGAAAATAAGAACAAAATTTTATTATATGTTAGTTCTACCCCTGCCTCGTAAACTCGTTTCAACTATGACATTTTTCTCCATGCCAGTTAGGCATTTCCTAAAAATAATATTCGTCTGGTTTTAACTTTTTTTTTTTCAATCCTAAAATTTCATTTTTATTTCCATCCTAAAAGTATCTTTTATAGTCATGAGGAAGGAAATGTATGGTGCAAACCTTTGCATTTTTTACTTGAAATGTATCTATTCTTTTACACCTTACAGTACAGACCATTGTCTGTGTATTTCTTTGTCAAAACAAATAAAATATTACCTGTGGGTTGTTTCGGCCCGTGTATTTACACGGTGAAACGGCAAAGTTGTCGTGCTTACTCATTGTTAAAAAATAACGAGGATCACAAAGAAAATAATAGTTATTATTTATTCCATTCACAACTACTTTAACAGCGCTGCAATCATTAGGCTATGATAAAAACACGGTTAAAATCTGATCCTAGTAGACGACACAATGTGAGGGTCCGTGCAGTGACGTCATGGTACAGTTCCACATAGATGGCGCCATCAGTTACATATCCATGAATGGCATACCTAATAAATTCAAGATATCTTGAGGAATTCCAATATTTGCGAATCTTTTTAGACTACTGTAAACCTCCTATAATTTTCGGCAAGATCTTCGTTCCAACATCCCACTAAAATATACGGAAGTTGTTTTACACTAAATTGTTTCCTTCATTCTCTTCATTTCGTACCAAATCAATGTTGAATAATGTTTACAAGTTTAAAACTTTATCATGTCTTCCTCAAGACGAGTTTCAAACGCTTCTTGATCACTAAAAGTTTCAAGTCTAGTCATTGTTTAACATTTCTTGTTCATAATATGTTCTGGGAAACAGTACTGACTCATTTAGTTTTACATTTAACTTTAGATCACTACACCCGCCATCTATTATTCTTTATTATGATATTTCCAGGACCATTTAAAAATGCAGGAATACTGTTAGTAAACATAGAATTAAAATATGCTGAACTACAGTTAGTTAATTTTTTGTTTATACAATTCACAAAATAAGTGAATGAACTAACAAATTATTAACTTGATTAACTCCACTTGTGGAAAACTAATTGCAGTAAAATTTGTGTTCAGAGAACTTTTCAAGTTCTATATAACTCTATGTATTACCGCAGAACATCGTGTATTAGCAGTAATGGGTCAAAATAAACACTAAAAATTGTCTTGTAAGCCTTTTCTACTTCTCTCTTGAACTTAATCTACAACTTGCGTTGAAAGCCATTCATACTATTACTTATTTGCAATGTACTGTATCGTTTGGCACTGTTATTATAGTTTCAAGGGTTATTTCAGAGCAGAGGGCAAGTTATCACATATTAAGTATTTTGTAATGGCTCTAAGTGTTACAAACCTAACAACATTATGCTATTGGTAACTCTACATTAGTACTTGAGGAATATAATGCAATTACTCTAACGTTATAACCATCTTTTATCATCGAGTATTAATATAATTTTACTGGTTAACCTTCCGTTAGTATGGTGGGGTGTCACAAACCCCATCACTGATATTCGGTTTTATTTCTTCTTCGTTTGGCAACACTGCACTTTGTACTTCGGTGTACCATTCTACCATCTATTGTATAAAAGGAGAGTGTTGTTGGAAACAGTATTGAATCACACTTTGTCCTGGTAAGACAAATTTGTTTTTGCTGGGGTGTTACCCACCCCACCAGACTAGTGGCGTTACCCTTTTTCAGTACTGACTGATGAAATGTGAGAATTAGTTTCTTACTTATAATCAGTATTTTATGTTTGAGAGTTATTGCGAGTAATATGTGCAAGTTATTGCGATTTATAAATGGAAAATCAGCAGAAGCAAACATTAGATGACTTTCAGAAGACAACTTTTAAACTACCGTACCAGTGTTGCATAGAGAAACAAGATTATTTCTCATTGCTATTGAAATTATTTTTTCTCTTCAAATCTTGTTTATTGATCATATATAATATCTTCCTAAAATTATAATTTACATATAATTAATTTACAACAATATACAACAATGATAACAAATTGGGGGTTACCACACCCCACCGAACTAATGATGTAATTTATTAACACCAGACTAACGTAAATGGTAAAGCTTATGTAAACCACATTTCTTAAATTAATATTATATAACAGCAATATTATATTACATATTTCTTGTAAAAGGCGTGCACATTGTTCGCACGAATAGTAAGTCGTTTAACTTAAACTAAGACCGCCTGAAAGATTATATTATTCTGATTTATAGGAAATAGTATTAATAATTTTGAAAACATATTTAGGAAAACGCACATTTATAAATGCTTCAACAAGAGTTCAAGGACTAAAATTATAAATGTTTCCGGAGTGACATCTCTTGCACATAAGTTTTCCAATAAACAGATGCACTACTACTTTTGAGAAATATACATTATAGACTTAGTGCTTCACATATTAAGTGCCCGTAATACAATACAATCCACAAGGGAAGGCTGTATACTCACCAGAGCGAAAATGGCGCATAAGTACAAGTCGCTGAGCTCAAATCAGGTCCAAGTTTTTTTGTGTTCAAAAAATGACGGTTTTTTGTGTCACATTTCGGGTTATATATACAGAATATTACCTCAAACTTATTAGTTCCTCAAACCTCAAAAAATCCCGATTACACACTCCAAAAATGTAGTACTCTTACTATGTGTACATGTAACGTATTAGAAATATAAGAGCATTACTGACAATACAAGATTCACCGGAAAGTGCTCAAGAAGCATAAATAGTGTACAGTCAGATTACTAGAAAATGGCCTGTGGGAACAACAGTTACATAATCTGGCAACACCGAAATAATATTAATGGCAAATGAAAGTGTGAAACATTCAATCTGAGGAGAATATTAATCTGAATGTAAAAGAAGTATGTGGAATTTATTTTAAGTTTTACAAGGTGAATTTTGAATGCGTCTTAAACACACAGTTTTACAGAATTACTATTTTTAACTATTTATTAAACATATTTAGTTCACAACTGGTCCTGTTACATTGTAAAGAAAATTGGAAACTTTGTTTGATACAGCTAGTAAAATTTCAGATATATCATGGTGAAGGAAAGCAGTTTCACCATTACCAGTCTGAGGCTGAAGATGAATGACATCGGTAAGGTTCACAGATGGACAGAGAACGACATCTTGAATGTGTGCCTTTACTGCGAGGTCGTAGAGCTGACAACTCTACACTGCTAAAAGAAATATGTACACAGATACACAGATGGTTCATGGATTCTCCTGGGGTAAAATATTCCGGAGGCAAACTAGTCCCTCATTCCGATCTCCGGGCTGGAACTGCTTCACGGGACTCCAAGAACAGGATTAAGAAAGATCTTAGAATAGGAACGTGGAACGTTAGAACGTTATAACAAACGGGCGCTCTTCAGGCGGCGGTACGCGAGACAGAGAAGTACGATCTAGACATATTAGCGATACAAGAAGTTCGGTGGGAAGGTCAAGATAGCATCCGACAGGTGGAACACAGTCTCACGATTTCGGAACAGGATTCCTCATTAAGAACAGTATCCTTCAGGCAGTTCAGAATATAGAATTCGTCAACGAGAGACTATCATACGTTACGATACGTACTCGGTGGAGCAACACGGTTTTAATAAATGTCTATGCTCTGACCAAGATGGCTACTGATAACGACAAAGATATATTCTACATTGACCTAGAAAAGAAGTATAATTCGAAAATTGTGTTGGGTGATTTCAACGCTAAGGTAGGGAGGGAAGAAAAATATAGACATACTATAGGCAAATACAGCCTTCACAAAAGGACCAGTAACAATGGAGAAAGACTGATAACTTTCGCGATTTTCAAAAATCTCCTCTTAAAGAACACGTACTTTGAAAACAAAGATATACACAAATACAAATACAAATACAAATACAAATAGCAAGAGGTCAAAACAACTGAGATTCGAAGTTAAAAGATTAAATAATCCGAGCATAAAAGCAGACTACCAACTCGAACTCTCAAATAGGTTCGAAATCTTAGCCGACTCGAGTAATAATAATGATGTTATTAATAATGAAATTGATGTAAGATGTGGAAGGCAATTCGTGAAAGAATTAAGAGCGCAGCGAAGGAACGTGTAGGTGAGAAGAAACAACAGAAAAACAAACATTGGTTTGATGAAGAATGCCTTAAGCTTCATGAGGAACGAAAACAAGCAAGGCAACGGTGGCTAAGTAATAAAAGCGAAGCAAATACCAACCACTACAGTAACGCGAAACGAAACGCCACACT
>JAGDQP010030648.1:0-14908 GCA_022664845.1 Lepisma saccharinum | reverse complement strand
CTAAATCCTCCTTTCCAAAATCGTTGTAATGTTACACAAAGAACTGCAACACGAAGAAATGTTACTAATGTGAAGAAGAGTAAATATATCTATTGTGGAAAAAAGACAAGGCTGCCAAAAGTGTTATACGTATAGTTAGAATAAAGAGCAACACATTTTGTTTCATTAAAACTAATAAAAATTTTAAGCGTTTCTGTAGGAAATATACTGACTGTGTATTCTGGTTTAAATATCTTAACTCGATCTTGTTGACTGGAGTGACTTCAAACGTGGCAGAAAAAATTTGACGAAAATTACAGTAGTTGGCGTACCTATAATATACATATCTTGGCGACAACTGTAGCCGCAATTGTCACTACTATCGAGCACAGGTAGAGACATCTACAGGTATACGTGAGTACTTCTAGCATTCACTTCTTGGTAATTTTCCTTGGCCCATAGACACGCAAGTTCGTCCCAATCATCCATGCAAGATTAATCGAAAATAGATGCCAAGCTGACCCATCTTAATTGTACTGGACCAGTCAATCCGTTACTGTATTTACGTTCATGGAGCTCTACAAACTTCTCGTCATAAGGATTTCCGATTCCAGAAGGCTCACTGAGCGCTCATCCCTCAGTGAGACGCTCAGCCCGTTGAATGCAGCCATTAATATATTAAAAAAACAAAGAACTGTAAATAATGATTCATATTATATTTACATACTTATGTGTAGCATTCTGGTATATCTTTTATGAGATTAATCCAAGTTGCAAGCTGTTTCATCTGCTACTTCTGGCATGTTGTAATATTCTGCTTCCACCCTTTTCGTCGTGATGGAGGGAAGTAGTGTTGTCAACTTCGTCGTAATATCCCCCCCCCCCCACACACAAAAAAAAACCTAAAATTTTCCCGATTTTTGTAGAAATTTCCCGCTTGCAAAGTTTACTTTCGAAATTACTGAAAATTAACACATAAAAGTGCCAAAAAATATTAAACTAAATTTCCCGATTTTTGTATTTTTTCGCTTATACCCTTCATGTGGCCCAATTTAAATTAAGTTTTTTTTTTAAAAAAAATTCATACTTCAATGTTTTATGGTGCGTGGTAGTAGATTATAATATATTCCAACGTGTTTTAATATATCTGATGTCCTGGTCAGATAAAAAAACCAGGCAGTAAATCTCACCCTACAGGAAAACTTCATTGTACCTAACGACAAAAGGATAGTTGATATGCAAAAATTTTATTTTGATAACATTACTTTTGATCGCATTATGACTATGTGAGAAACATGGAAAGTTCCAAAAGTGAAGATACTTATGGGTTGTTCAACGCACTCTTTAAAGTAATTTTAGACGTAATAATGGAACCTCTCATTATACTAATAAATTTGACCTTATATTCGGGAATCTACAATTATTGTTTAAAAACTGCAATCGTAATTTCGATTTATAAAGGTAAGGACACTGTTGAGGATCAGTCTAATTATAGACCAATTTCACTTATTCCTATTTTTTCCAAGGTTGTTGAATTCTGTATTAAAGAACAATTATACGCTTATCTCAATGACAATGATTATTTGTATAAACAATTTGGTTTCAGAAAAGCATCCTGAATATTTAATACAATAGAATCTATATTACACAGAACGTTAATTGACAAACTTTTTAATTTTAACTTATCGAATAATGCTATTTCTCTCACACAGTCTTATCTATCAAACAGGTTTCAATGTGTCAAAATTGGTAACAAAATCTCTGAACTAAGTAAGATAGAGTACGGTGTTCCACAAGGTTCTATTGTGGGTACGTTGGTAATTTACATTAACGATTTGTCAGATTATGTACACCTGAAAACAATACGGGGTGCCCACAAAATTTGTGAACTTAAATTTCCTGACCAGATTTTTAAAAAAAAATCCTGACTCTCCAACTATTCAATTTCATATTTCTGCAAAATATTTTGTTTTCTTTTACATGCGGCCTCCACCAGCCCCGTATCTGCCCAACTCTCACCTGAGTAGCAAATTTTATGATTTTATTACTTCTTTACAATTCCAAATACAATAAAATTACAGGAACAAAGTTTTGACAAAAATATTTTGCAAAGGTACTGACTAACCTAAATTTAAATTTTTCCATCATGAGCATGTTACGTTAGGGCAAGCCAAAGAAAATGCTAACAACTACAACTTACTTATATGAATAAATTCTATCTACAGATGCTTATCAGAATAATGGAAACACCTGTAGTTGGCAACACGTCAGATGTATGGGTTGGCAGTGGTGTCGTGGCGACCGCAGCGCCGGACTGCTGGTGGTGGTGTGTTAGGTCGGTCTCCATACTACGTCAGGCGTCGTGGAACAGGAGTGTGCAGTGGCTGCAGCAGACGGAGGTAGTGTAAAATGGGAGACCTCTCAGAGTTTCAAAGAGGGCAAATTGTTGGTGCGCGGTTATGTGGAGTGAGTGTGACGGCAGTGGCTAGTGTGTTAGGTGTGTCGCCAGGGACAGTGTCGAATGTGATGACGGCCTACACAACACACGGGAAAACCACATCGGGGAAGCGGAACAGTGGGCGGAAGAAAAGCATCAGTGACAGGGCACGCCGGGTATTAAAGCGCATTGTCACGCGGAACCGTCATGCCACTGCGGCGCAAGTGACGGAGGAACTCAATCAGCACCTCCCCCAACCTGTTTCGACAATCACAGTCCGCCGCGAATTACATGACATGAACTTACGGGGTCGTGTTGCACGGGCCAAACCTCTCATCAGGGACCAGAACGCTTTAGCACGCCGCAAATGGTGCCGCGACCATGCAACTTGGACCGTTGACGACTGGAAACGTGTGGTATGGTCGGATGAGTCACCATTCACCCTATTCCAAACCACGGGCCGTGTTTATGTGTGGAGAACACCCAAAGAAGCGTATGATCTGCAGTGTCTCCGCCCAACTGTGAAACATGGCGGCGGCACGGTGATGCTGTGGGCCGCAATATCATGGTTTTCATTGGGTCCTGTGGTCACACTTCGCGGACGCATCACTGCCAACGATTATGTCGCAATTTTAGGAGACCACTTGCATCCTATGGTCCGGATGTTGTTCCCGGACAATGACGCCATATTCCAGGATGATAATGCACCCATTCACACAGCTGGAGTTGTTGCAGCGTGGTTTGAGGAACATCGGGATGAAGTTCAACACCTCCCCTGGCCCGCCCAATCCCCAGATCTCAACATAATTGAACATCTGTGGTCCATCTTGGAAACACGACTCCGGCGACGATTTCCACCTCCATCCTCTCTCACAGAACTGGCCGATGCCCTGCACGAGGAATGGTGTAATATTCCACTTGCTACCATTCACGACCTCTATGCCTCCATCCCACGTCGCATCAAGGCTGTTCTGAAGGCGAAAGGTGGCCCGACACCATATTAATCTGGTAAGTTGCACTTTCGTTCAGGTGTTTCCATTATTCTGATAAGCATCTGTATATAAGCAATGAATACTAGACTATTTCAATAATTAAACTGGCTTGTTTGTTTGCACTTGTTTGAAATATATGATATAAAGGAAAATATAGACACTTTTAGCACAAGAGGTTCGTTGCACCAATACCCAATTAGAAACAGCAACAACATTCACCCACCTAAAATAAGACTGGTGAGATCATACAATAATTATCAACAGGTCGGAATAAGATTTTTTTAACGTATTGCCGTTACATATTAGAAGTCCGGATATAAATAAAAATTATACTGGTTAACTCGGCAGCATATGACTTGGAGGAAGTACTCTGTTTTATAAAGGTAATTAGAGTGGTCTCTATAACATTATGGCGCACAAAATGTCAAGTTGCATAAATCAGAGTGGAGAATGTATTATTAAGCTAGAAATATATGTGCATATCAACCCTAGAAAATAAATTTTCACTCTTAGGGTGAGTCCAGATTAGGCCAAATTTCTGTACTTGCACATGTTGGTGATGACCGTCTCAAAACGGCGAAATCATCCGTCGCTTCTTTCCTACTCCGAATTTCGAAAATAGAAAAGAAAAGAAAGAGAATGTATTTGAGTAATTACTTACTGCAGAAATTACTATATTTGATGGCACAATACAAACACAAGAGAAGAAATACCTAAAAGATCTGGAATTATTTTTATGTGCCCCCTTAATCGATTTGCAATATTACTGCTAACTATGTTCATAGGTTGCCAAATACTATAATTAAGTTCATAGTTTGTATAAATAACCTCTACCTAAAAGCGATACTAGACTGACTGTTGCGATTGAAAATTTTATGAATATATGAAGCCAGACAGCGGTGAGTCACATAATCTTCTTTGTCCACTTCCAGTCTAAACCAATATGAAACAAGATTTCGGGTTTTACAAGGTTTTTTACGCTATATATCGTGTGCAGCCCGTTTTTATTTATGTCTTAATTCTTGCAAAAGGTAAATATTATTTACAGTATTTTCTATTATATGCAGAGTAGGGTATACTTTTATACGAATTACCCAGAACATAATTACGCGCACAAAAGACTTGGCGAATCGAACCAACTAACCATATATTACCTTCTAATTTTTTAAAACAGATAAAATACTAAATTAATAAAATCGGCTTACGCCCACACGACAGGAGCGACTGCTTAGTGTCAAAAGATAGACGCCAGAGCAAATAGCTAAACTCATTTCCCCACTTCCAGTCTAATCCAATGTGGATCAAATTTTTACTTCTAACTAAGTTTTATACGCTTCTAATTGCTGTGCGATCCGTTTACTGATTTAAATTTTAATTCCTGAGTTACTCGCATGATAGTATACCCTACTCTGCATATAACAGAAAATACTGCAAAAAATATTTTCGTTTTTTGCAAGAATTAAGACCTAAAGAAACGGGCTGCACAGCGATATCAAGCGTAAAAATTGAGGTAAAACCGAAACAAATAGTCCATATTGGTTTAGACTGGGAATGGACAAACGAGAATACCTGTTTTCTCCGCTCCCCTGACTTCATATAATCATGAAATTTTCGATGGCAGCAGTCAGTCCTGTGCCAACATATTTCTTATAAAATTAGTTTTGGTGCTTTTATCCACATTACTTTTCTTATTACAATAAATACCTGTAATGTGGTAATGTAGATAAGAATGTGGATCTTATGTGTAAATAAGAAACGTAATGTGGATAAATGCACCATAACTAATTTTATAAGAAATATGTTGACAAGAATTACTAGGATTTGTAGCAAAAATATAGAAAAGAATGTAAAAGTTTTTAAGGAACAGCTATATGAGAATGAGTATAGTAAAAGGGATATCATAAAGGCATCTGTGGATTCTAGGGGAAAAGAAGGAGATGAGGAAGGAAAAGAGGTGGTATGGGAAGGCATTATAGGGTTAGGAGAGGACACAGAGATTATTAAAAAGATGTTAAGAAAGCAGGGTGTGAGAGTGTACAGAAAAGGTAGTAGAAAGTTGTTGGATTTGGTCAGAAGTAAAGGAAAGGATAAAGGGAAGGAGGAGCAGAAAGGTGTCATTTATTGTATTAACTGTGAGGATTGTGATATGAAGTATATTGGAGAGACGGGTAAATTGTTGAAAGAAAGAATTAAACAACATAAAAGCGATGTGAAATATGGTAGAGAGAGTAATGCTATATTCAAACATGTAAAAGAAAAAGGACATAATGTGGACTGGGAAAAGGTGATTGTGTTAGAACATGAAAATAGTATGTGGCCTAGAAAATGGAAGGAGGCCTGGTGGATAGAAAAAGAAGTAGATAAGAACTTAATGAACTGGACCAAAGGTTTTAGCATTAATAAAGAATGGAAAATTATTGTTGACAAACACAGAGATATGTATGTTAATTGAGGTGTTAGGGGGCTCTAAGTTTGCTTCATGTTGATTCTCTTTTTTGTTAACATGGGGGGATGTTTTATGGCGTCTCGGATTGACTGATTGTGCCGGCCAATGGGGAGGTTGCTTGATCGGGCGTTTCTGATTGGCTGCTTGATTCGGCCAATGAGGGAGCAGGTAGATTATTGGGCTTGTATTTATATGTGTGTAATTTTTTGTACAGACTCAAGTGTATGTCTGCTGAGGATCTTTGCTAGAAGGTCGAAACGTTACGTGTAATTTATTTTCTACGAATAATATAGTCTTGTTCAGCAGTTCAGGGTTTTTGTTTAATAAGCATATCGGCCGATACGATTTGGGGTCCGATCGATCTTTGTCTTCTCCTTTTAGAAGTATTACTAACCTTGCTTTCTTCCAGGGGTCTGGGAAAATTCTTTGTTGTAGACTCTTGGAACAATCGTGTAAGGTATGGGGCCCAGATTTCTTTATTATTTTATATATTTCATTTTTTAAATTATCAGGTCCGGGGGCTTTACCGTTTTTAAGGCTTTTTATGAAGTTATCTATTAATTCGTTATTGATTTCCAATTCTTCTTGTTTGATTTGATTATTGGTTGGTTTTACTTTAGCGTTTATCCTTGTTATTTTATTTTGTTCGTTATTTTTCACCTGTTTATCATCTGGGAACAGTTTTCTTAGTATCAGAGCTCTGTTGTGTCTTTCCATGAATTTGTTTTTGTCCTTCTTTGTCTTTTAATGTATTCTGTATGCATTTTATTTTAATTTTATTCATAATGATTTTATACGGTAGCCCCCATGGTTCTATACTTAGATTTTCTTCTACAAATTTGTTCCAAGTTTTATTTATTATTTTTTTTTAATATCAATTTCGTATTGCGTTTTTATTTCTCTGTATGTATTTCGTCTTCTTTGTCTTAAGAAGTAGCTCTTTTTTGAGGTTATTGCTACTATAGCTTTTAACGTGGCTTTTTCTCTCTCAGTTGCTAAGTGGTGTAAATTATCTCCTTTCTCAATCTGTGGTAGCTTTAGGTTTTGGTTAATTCTTTTCCAGTTTCCTTATATTATATTTCAGCATCTTTTCATCCTTATCATCTTCTTTTGGATTTGTTATTTCTGTTATACCAAATTTTATGGTATTATGAGCACTTATAGTTTCATCCTACAGGACAGACCAATTATTTATTTTTCTACTTATGTTTCCTCTGGTTAATGTTACATCAATATTAGACTCCGCCCCGACCCTATCCCTAAATGATGAAGGTTGGCCATCGATATTTTGGATGGTTAAATTATTTTGATTGATAAGATCCTCAAACTTCTCTCCGTTTTTATCTGTTCTGAGGCAGTGCAACAGCGGAGACTTAGCACTGACGTTTAACACAATTAATATATCAACATTTATAAATTTATTCAATATGTCATTCAGTTTATGTATAAATATGTCACTTGGGAGGGAAAACTGGCAGTAAATATTTACTAGTATTGATCTGTTCTTTTTATATATTATCTCCATGCACAGAACCCACCTGTCACAAAAGTCCGTATGCACCAGTACTTCGAGCTCCTTGCTAAAGATAACCGACGCAACCATTGGATTTTCTTCTACTGGAAAAACAGTTCTGGCATCGACCGACGTACTAAGGATGTATTATGATTCTGAGACGCTAGATGGAACCGGTATCGACGACTTTTACACCGCCTGCTGGTGGTTTTTGGAACTGTTTCCAAACTGTTTGCGGCAGTGTTGTTAACTAATACAGGAAGAAGTATTGTATAAGAGAAGTTGTCCTTCGACTTGACTCGGTCATTTTCAATTTACTAGCAATGTTCGGAAAAGTGTGTGTAGGGGAAGGAGGGGAATTTAGGGCCACGCGCTGCTTTCTCCTTCCTTATTTCCTTCGTGTCTTGTCTTCAGCGGACATCTGTCTGTTGTCTACAAGGCCAGACACACAAAAATAAAATCCCTTCCGTGTGTTTTCTGCAAAATAAATTAAAGAAATCGCATCTTGCAAAGAAAGAAATAAAAAAACGGCCCACAGCCTGCGTGCAGTCTTCTGGCTATGGCGAATTTTGAACTGCATTTGGAGCAAAGGAACAGTCCTGATTCAAGCCATAGGATCAGGCTGGATGAGTGATGATGAGAATGAAGAAAGTGGGAAAGAACAGCACCGAGAAACACCATGCACACGGATTTTGTCCACCACAGAGCCAACATGGCATGAGCAGAGATCGAACCGACAACCTCTAGCACCAGACGAAAGGTCTGCGCTCTAGCATTGAGCCAGTGCAGCCCCAATAATATTTAGTCCATGTCTAAAGTAAAAGTCGCAAGAAATGGCCTGAATCAGCGTTACCAGGCGTATCGTGTGCGATACGCACGAGCCGTGAATGGCGTATGGGGGAAGTGGAAGCAGCGCTCCACATATTTTCGACCTACGGTACGAAGTGAGGTGGGGTGGTCAGTCTCACGCTCAACCGCCTTTACCTTCCCAAGGTGCCCAGGAGTATTAAGGACACTCTGGTACTCAATTTGATAGGGGGCTGAGTGCACCTCAGAGCGCCAGACAAGGAAGCACGATCAAAAAATTACAAAGCGTCCTGGCCGCGATTTGAACGCATGCTGCTGGATTCGTAGTCAGACGCGCTACCACCTGAGCCACGACGATTCATACAATTGAAGAGTTGAAATATATAAAGGGCTAATAAACAAAAATGTCAATTCTGAAATTTTTTGTGTTTAATGTGTTCTATGTTATACTCCACAAAACATATAAAGTTCTCAATATGCGGTACTACTCTTGTCGGTATTACACCACTATCTTGTAAGGAAATTAAGAACTATTTCGGGAATAGCTGCCTTGACAGAATGCGAGTCAAAACATGACTTCTTCAGAAGTTATTTTCGACCAAAGTGACTGTTAGGAGGTATTGTAAAAATCGGCGACGATATGTAACGGACGACGATGGTTGACCTCGAAGTAATAAAAAAATAACACCATTTAAATGAGGGAAGTGTAATTTTAATGGGTATTTCTTTCAGAAAAACTAATTTTTCGTATAACGAAGATTTTGGTGCTTAGTCAATTATATATTCCGCTCTAACAATATTAAGTAATAGTGTTATTGCTAGTATCCGTTGAGAATATTAAAAATGATTTTTTAAGTTTTTTTGACGCCCTATTTTAGGTTTTTTTAGGTTTACGTTTTATGAAAGTTGAAAAAGTCAAATGTTCCGTGTTTTTAATTGCACAAATCAATGCCGTTTTATTTGACTTGTTCGAATAGCAGAATTTTGACTTACAAACTTGTGCAATGACTCGACTCTGAATACCTGAATGATTGACTGAATGAATGGGGGCTTACGTTGTACATTATTTACTATTATATGCACAGTGCGATACGTGAATAACTAAAGAATTAAGACAAATAAAAAACGGGCCGGACACCGACAACAAGCGTAAAACACTAAGTTAGGAATGAAAGTTTTGTCCATTTTGAATTAAAGCGAAAATGGACGATCTAACGTACCCTCCACATCTGGTCGAAAGATACGAAAATATCATTTGCTGTGATAGTATCTTTTATAGGTACCGGTACCACATCTGGAAGTTCTTAATTTACAATCGAGTCTTTGTCCAAACTTCGAATAAACACATCAAGTTGCGCCATCTTTCATATCAGTGCTCTCGTCTATTGCTATAGATATTCTTGAAATATCAGTGATGTGCGCAGCAACTTTCCCTGAGTGGATGATATTTGAATATAATTCCTTTTCTACCTCATGCTCTCTCAGTTGAGTTTGTGGTGCCAAACTGAGAATCCCAGAGACAAAATGGTCACAAAAGTATATGCGGAGTTTTGCTATAATACTTTGCTTCTCATGGGAGTATGGAAAACGACGTCGCTTATTTCGTTTCTCAGGTTATTTTAATGCGTTCTGTTCTATATAGTCTAAATAGCAGCGCCAAAGCATACCTGTAAGTTCAATGTATTTAATACATTCATATAACGTACTGAAACTTAACAAATTAGGTGCGGGTCACACCTAGCACAAAGTTCATATTTTGACGAGGGCCAAGTGAAATAGCATTGGGGCCCTGGCCGACAACCTTCCAACATCCTCTTCTTCGCCGTATACCAGATTGATCCTGGGATCCCATAAATAAAACTAAATTCATTTTCTCTCTCACCTCTATGGAACAAGTGGACAACAGCCCCTGCCATATCATCGCGACGAACTTCATACAATACCCCGAACCTTTTCCTTCCCCTTAATGTTAAACCAGGGTGATTGCACGCTTCTTGTATTATTGATGCGTAGGAAACGGTCATATATTTGTGTCAAGAGGACTGATTGACCAGCCGTAATCAACAAAACCACAGAGTAAAGGAAGAGTTGTAAAGTTGTTCTTTGCAAGAACTGAGGTTTCACTGTGAGCCTTGACTTCTAGAATGCAGACAATATGAGCCGTGGATGCGACCCCACGTTCCCTCCCCCGCGAAGAATGGTCATGGGACTTCACAGCCAATTACTAGAGAAAATGTAGCCTGAGTGTGTTTTCGCTGTCAAACCAGCGCTGGTGAAGTGAAAATTCTCTATTGAGTTCAAAGTATACAACAGTCAGTACTATTATGGCGAACAAGAGAAAATAATAGGTAGGTCTATCGATTGTTTGTTCCAGGCAGGAATCGACTTAATGATCCCAAAGAGTTTTGTGTGATAGCTGCGCTTTTTATTGAACAAAGAAGTTCAGTTGAAGGCGTAGGTAGACTGGTAATTTATGGAAGCTAAATAAGGGAAAGAAATTATCTTCAAGTGACGCAAACATATCTCATTTGAAGGGTAAGAGGAAAAACAAGCAATGTCACAAAAATGCTTTTTCCAGAAAAACGAGTTTTAATGTTGAAAACCTTACATAGAAAGAGTAGTTCACCAATCCTTTTGCCGCTTTTTCCATGGACATTCTACGTCTGAGAAATCAGAGCCCTGCAAACCCAGGCCCGAGGGCTTGATCTGTATTCTTTGCCCGGCCCGGGCCGAATCTCGAGCTGGGCTGAGAACGGGCCAGGCACAAACGGGCAGGGATTAACAGGCCTGAGAACAACTAAGTCTGAAAATTCAATTCAATGTGTCAATATTCAATGGAAAATGAGAGATGTGTCTTCATAACATTGCAGTTTCTATTTTTCCTTCTCGAATGGGAAAATCGTGTGAAAGGTTACCCAAGTATTTCTTTCTATATTTCCATTCTGTCTGTGTATTTGTTATCTGTGGTTGCTCTGTCCATAATAAATTATAATGTTTTACATGGACTTAAAAGTCTTACACTACACTCATTAGTGCGTTACTAGTAACAGAGAAGATAGGCAAAACTGCTACACCTTATACATTACTAATACTACTACTACTGCTGCTACTACTACTACTGCTAATACTAATACTTTTACTACTACTACTATTTCTACTAATAATACTATTAATACTGCTACTACTACTACTACCACTATTGATACTGCCACTACTACTACTACAAATATTACTGGCAATACTACAACTATTAATACTACTAATAACACTACTACTAATAATATTTTACTGTTACTATTACTGCAGCTATGACTACTATTAGTAATACTACTACTATTACTACTAAAATACTACTATACTAATACTACGGCCAATACTACTACTGCGAATACTAATATTACTGCTAATACTACCTTTACTATTACTATTGATACTACTGTGAATACTACTACTAATACAGCTTCTACTTTCACTACTACCACTACTCAGAATACTGCTACTACTACTACTACTATTACTATTATTACTACTAACAATACTACTAATACTATTTCTACTATTACTCCTACTACTGATACTAATGCTAATACTACTGCTAATACTACTTTTACTAGTGTTACTACTAGTTAATATTATTACTACTACTGATATTTATACTACTACGAATATTACTACTACTACTAATACTACTTCTACAATTACTACTACTAATACTACTGCCATTACTTATACTACTACTGCTACTATTACTTCTACTACTACTACTACTACGAATAGTAGTACTACAAATACGTACTAATACTATCACTGATACTATTACTACTACTAATTTTAATGCGGATACTACTACTAATACTGCTGCTAATACTAACACTACAACAACTACAGTACTACTAGTTTCCCATTTGAACAGATCTTCTAAGGGTCAGTTCTACAATAAACCGCTAAACTTCTAGTCAGCGCTAAGTTGAGGTCAACTCTCATTTGCCAAAATCAGACTTGGCCTCAACTTAGCGCTGACTTGAAGTTTAGCGGTCTATTGTAGGACTGACCCTTAGTCATGTCTTCAGTGTGTAACACGAGGAACTATCTAATGTGAGCGGAGTGGGTCGAAGCAGCGTATCTCGGTTCTCAGGATAAGGTCGCTTCAAGTATAATTCCAGTGTCTGTGTGCCCCATTGTGTTGTCTGTTAGCAATTAAGTCAACATGGACCGTCTGAAGGAAGTAAAAGAAAAGCTTGCAAATAAACAATTCAAGTTAGCTGCTTTTGTTGGACAAAGTTTTTAGTTGTAGTTAACTCTGGAACTGGTAGTGAACAAGGTTTCGTGTCCTGTAAAGAGTGTGGAAAGATTTTAGTGTACAACAGTAGGAAGTCAGGAACAACTCACCTAAACCGGCACGCGAGAACTTACTGTTCATCATTAAGAGCATCACTGAGTGAAAACGAAGATAATGAGAAGAAACCATCACACAGCACGAGCAGCGATCGATCCGACGACCCCTAGCACCAGATGTGAGCGCTCTACCAACTGAGCCACCGTTGCCCCTAGTAGGTCAAGCATCGGTTCAAATTCTACGTAGACCGGCCATTTCTACGATTTTTTCTGTACTTAGAAGGTAAATTCTGTAACACCAGACATGTCAACTCTCATGCAAAGTTGTAGCAGTATTAGCAGTAGTCCTAGTCCTAGTCGTCGTCGTAGTAGTAGTAGTATTAACAGTAGTCCTAGTCGTCGTCGTCGTCGTCGTAGTAGTAGTAGTAGTAGTAGTAGTTGTTGTAGTTGTGTTGTTGTTTAAATTAGTACATGTGCCCGGTTCGGCCCTGCAAGTTTATCATCTATATGTGAGAAACTTTGAAGCCAACCCATGTCACGGCTGGGTAGTGATTAATTATGGAATAAACATAGGAGAGGGAAATTTCATCTCGAGGTGGAAAGAAGGAATTGGAATAATTTAGATCGTTCTATAGGGCAAACTTTCATTAAATACTTCATAAGTAGATTTTTTTAATGGTATTTAATGTATAATGAGTGCAGCAGAGCAATACGTTGATCGCTAATTAAAATGTTAAAAAAAGGTCATACTTTTGATTTTTATGCGCGGTGAAATGGAAACTGATATCATTGGTGCTCTTTATTTTGAGCACTTCTGTGAACATTGTATATTGGAATTTAGCTACTAATACTAGCTGCACATGTCCAGAGTTAGGGCTCATTTTCATGAAACCTTATGTTGCTTGGTTTGTTTGCGATTTGGGTGAATAGCCAATTGAAACACATGCTGTAGTTTTATTACGTGGTGTAACACGTGTTTCAGTTGGCTATTCAACCCAAATCGCAAGCAACGCAAGCGTTCATGAAAATCAGCCTTTACTCCTTCATCTTATCGATCGTTTAGCAACTAACTAAAAACGTCATAGCGTAAGGAAGGGCGCTGCAGAAGCAATAAAAGCGGGATAATTATTTGATATGGGGTTTCCCTATCTGTATTTTCTGTTATTATCTATTGAACGAACTATTGTTTCATCGAAGTACTTCATTTGCCGATAACGTTTATGACTGACATTTAACTCATGTTTATGATTGGCAAATGGAGCTTAGAGGAGATTTTTATGCTTGCCCCATTAAACCACCTTCTTCCTTGATAATGAAATCTTAAGCTGAGAAATCAGTGTCTAAGCGGCACTCCGTCAATCAAAAATATTGCTTAAATAGATGGTACTACTTCTAGTATTATTTGCTAAGCGGACACCGCTACATCTTCATGTATCGAGCTATGACGTCATTTGTGACGATGCCGTAGTGACTTTCAGCCTTAGTTTCTCCGCAAGTAATCAGATTTCGGAATTTCTTTAAATGATCTCTTTTCTTGTTTTGATGTAACTACTCACCTCTAGAAGTTTGAGTTAATATTTCGGGAAAATATTATATTATATATATCTGTACAAAAATAAATGTTAATATTTTTGTTCTCTCATCACGCCAAAACCTCTTGACCGATTGCAACGACTGTTCGCACATGATCAGATAATGGTCCCGTTTGGGATCAGAGCTCTGCACGGGCCGGGGGTGCCCGTTCGGCCCAGCGGATTACCTGGCCAGCCCGTTTCCGTTTCACGTACACCGGGTCGGACCGCGCCAGATCGGGTCAGACACTTCAAAAGTCGGATCTGGCGCTAATACTGTCGGTCTATGTTAATCGTAATTTGTTTGGAAAACTGTCTCTTTATACAATAATTTAAACTACTGTACTACTACCACTACTACTACTACTATTATTATTATTACTATTACTACTAATACTGCTACTACTACTGCTAATATTACTACTGCTAATAATAGTATCTCTACTATTACTACTACTACTAATACTATTTCTACTACGATTATAACTGCTGCTACTACTACTAATAATAATACTCCTAAAATTATTACTACTACTACTAGTGTTAATACTACTACTATTACTACTACATGATGTGTGGATGTGAAACTTGAAGACATTGTATGCGCAAACGACTCGAAAATTAAGTCATATAAAACAATGGAGAGATGCATGCTAGGAATAACCAGGAGGGACAGGAAGACAAATGAATGGATTCGCGCACAAATAAAGGTAGAGAATGTAATTAATACTGCGAAGAAAATGAAGTGGAAATGGATAGGTCACATAGCTAGACGAACACATGGAAGATGGACGACAATTGTACTACATTGGAGGCCTTCTTCCATAT
>JAGDQP010030647.1:803-22472 GCA_022664845.1 Lepisma saccharinum | reverse complement strand
TGCGATCGTTCCGTAATGTGTTGTATGAACGGAAATATGGACACTATTGATGAGAACTGATACTACAATTACCACTCCTTATATTGAAAGTCTTTGACAGGGCTCAACAATTATATTGAATCGAACATTCCAGATACTTCAAATTAGAGATAAACAAATGAAGGTTGTTGACTTCGAAACGAAGGAAATAAGTGAACTACTACTTTTGTTACGGAATTTGGAATATCAGCTAAGTATACGTTGAGACAAAACATCGTAGGCGCAAGTGATTATCCATTGTGTGGATACAAGTAGCATTCGTGTATTTTATCCTCAATACTTATAAATAACGAACACTTGAGACATTTCACTACATAACATAAATACTTAAGATAATATATAATAAATGTCCTGACATAAAAATCGATACCTTTAATAATTTCTGTGTGAAAAATGTGATTGTCGGAAATAAGACAGAAATTAGGTTTCTGAAGTAAGAAGTTGTAATTTTTCCGCCATTTATCACTATTATTACTTTTATTAACAACACGTATAAAAAAATCTTATTTTTTACATTGAAATAATATGCCCAAAATAGCTCAGGAACTGTGTTTTAAGGAGGCGGCCGCGCGCCAGGATAATTTGAGTATCTAAGCAATGCAAACATACATGTCACCTCTGTTGTTCAGTCGGCTCCATTCACTTCTTCATTTTTCTACAAGCGATTCTAAGTGATATGTGTGGTAGTGATTATTATTAAAATTGAAATGACAAGGCTTGTTATATGTGCTGGCATTATAATTTAGTTAAGTTTGAAACTATACCTAGTGTCCCAAAAGGTACACAATCTGCTTTTTATACCATATAAATATTAAATGATACACATTGAGACATTGTTTTTACAGTAAAATATATCCCTGTACTTTGGTTATTTTTTAAAAATATTAACCAGGTACTCGAAGACCTATCTGCACCAAAACTGGCATAAAAATTATTCAACACAACAGATAAATTCTATGGATGTCCCCGTTGTTTGTTTTGCCAACATTTGTCCAAAATATATCTTATGAACCACAAGGTGTAGTGACGTGTTGAGGTGTCGTTAAATAGGTCTTGGCTTGACTAGCTCAGTGCTGTCCGAACAGTCTTGATCAGGCGCCGCAGTTGTCAGTGCCTACAACCATTTGAGAAATTTAATATTCGATTTTCCAATTGCTTCCATGACATTTTATGTATCCGCGCCAGACTTGACCAGAACATTATTCAACACAATATTTGGGGTATTCCTTTCCCTAAGCACTCCAATTGTCTGTGTTGCAAACTTACTTTATAAAAATGAATGTGTGTCTGAGATGATATTAAGGGACCAGAGGCTTGGCGATTGTTAGTACAATCGCAGCGCTCCCTTGTTTCAATATTAAGCTATACTCTGGGAACCACGCTGATGGGAGTGACACTGGGTAGGGAGTATTTTACCTCTCTGTCTACATCACTATGACGTTTTCAAGGAAAAAGAACGAAGTAGCGACAAACGATGAACTTAGCTACACCCGGTAATCCTGGGATAAATCGAGATTCAATTCTCCTCCTCTTCACTATTTTCGTGTAATAGACAACTGGCAATCATAATTCGCATTTTAAATTTCAGGGGGTTCCTACTCCGCCAACATTGTTTACAACCGTGCTTGAACGTTGCTTACTATGTTAAGAACTTCCCAATATGCAGCCTATATTTCAGTGCAAGAAAGATGTCTGAATATGTTTTAGTTTAATATTTACGTGACATAAAAAGCAGATTGCGTAACTTTTGGAATACTAGGTGTAATTTCAAACTTAAATAAATTATAATGCCAAAACATATAACAAGGCGTGTCATAACTGTAATAATAATCAGTACAACATACATAACTCACAATGCCTTGTTGGAAGCTGAAGAATAAACGGAGCGGAGTAAGCAACACAAGTGACTCGTATATTTCGTCGAGTGAGAATTGTTTTATTCTATGTCATCGGGATTTTTAAGGACATAGAATAAAATAATTCCCTAGCGACGATTTGCATTACTTGGATCGGTAAACTGTTATAGCGAGTGGCCGTCTCTTTAAAATACATTTGCTGGACTGTTCTGGGCATAGTTATTTCATTATGAAAAAAAAATCATATTTTTTTTATACGCATTGTTAATAAAAATAATAATACTGATAAATGCAAGAAAAATTACTATTTTTAATCGAAAACTCTAATTTCTGGCTTATTTTTGACATAATCCCTTTTCAAACACAAGTTATTAAAGATATGGATTTTTGTATCAGGACATTAATTATCGAGAAATTTATCTACAATTTTAAAAAAGAAGTTATTGCATTACCACGTTTAGTTAGCTAGTTATTATCGATTCCGTGATTGGTGACTTTGCCCCCTGCCCCGCAGTTGTCTACCATACTCGGAGGTGAGGACAAGGCTTTTCGTACTCACTAAGGTTCCCAGTACCAAATCAAAATCTCTGACTCTTTCAGTGTATATTCTACGTAAGCTAGTGACTGCATTACTGATATTCTAAATCCCGTCACAAAAGTAGTAATTCACTTATTTACTTCATTTTAGAGTCAACAACCTTCATTTGTTCATCTCTAGTGTTGAGTCCTGTCAAAGACTTTTAATATAAGGAGTGGTAATTGTAGTATGAGTTCCCATCGACAACGGGGAACAAACAGAGGAATTTGAAATCTACACCGCAGAACCGTGGATTCCCGAACCTAGCGAGATCGAGATCGAAATGTCGGTAAAGAAATTGAAAAACTTCAAATCACCAGGACTAGACAACATTCCAGCCGAATTAATTAAAGTGGGAGGAACGGCACTAATCAAGGAACTACATAAATTGATCAGTGCTATATGGAGAAAGGAGGAGCTCCCAAAGGAATGGAAAACCTCAATAATAGTTCCGATTTACAAAAAAAGGCGATAAATCGGACTGTAATAATTATCGCGGAATCTCGTTACTTCCAACCTGTTACAAGGTATTAAGTAATATTCTGTTAACACGCCTAAATGTATACGTAGATGAAATAATTGGAGATCACCAATGTGGATTTAGAAGAAATAGATCCACATTGGACCAGATTTTTGCCTTGAGACAAATTTTGGAGAAGAAATGGGAATACAATGGAACGGTTCATCAGCTATTCATTGATTTTAAGAAAGCATATGATTCTATCAAAAAGGAAAAGTTATACAGTATCCTGATACGATTTGGAATTCCGAAAAAATTGGTTCAACTAGTGAAGATGTGTCTCAACGAGCCTGGCGATGCCTTGTCACCACTACTGTTTAACTTTGCGTTAGAATATGCGATTTAAAAAATTAAAGGGGACAAAAAGGGACTATCATTGAATAGTTTGAATCAACTGTTTGTATACGCTGATGATGTAGATTTAATAGGGGACAATATAGATGCACTACAAAGCAACACCGATGTCTTAGTAGAAGCGTGCGATGAGATAGGTCTACAGGTAAACATAGATAAAACAAAATACATGGTAACAAGCCGAAACACAGGGAATGAAGGAAATAAAAACATAAGAATTAAGGATGAGGTCATAGAGAAAGTAAACAAATTTAAATACTTGGGAGCATATGTAACAGGACAATATTAGAAGAGATATTCGAGAAATAGGGGTTCGTGATGGAAACTGGCTTGATATTGCCCAGAATAGAATCCAATGGCGAACGTTTGTTACTACGGCGATGAACTTGCGAGTTCCATAAGCCAAAGAGTTAGTTAAAATAACACCATTTATAATAGGTGTTAATTATACAATGTTAAATATGTTGAAATGTTTAGTATGAAAATATATATAAACAATACAATATATAAACTCACAATTACAATCTGTTAGCCTCAATCGTAGACAGTGATATAATTCTATCTGGTAAGTGTTCTCAAATATCAAATCAAGGTAAATATCTTGTGAGTATCCCTATTTACATTCTTGGCAATACAGAGGTTTTTCTTCGTATGAATTCTCAATATTATTTTAGAAAATTTTGTCTAAAAATTTTCTTTACATTCATGATGTGAATATCATATTCTCTGTGTATGATTTTACACATTATCTCTCCACTTTTTCTATAACATTTTCACATTCTTAGCGATTATATGCTTTTCCTTTTCTACATAAATTCTTATTCGTGTTCTCAAAATTTATACATACCCAGGTAAAGGAATTTACTGTTGCAATCTCTTTATTCATGAGGTTTCTCTCCTATGTGAGTCCTCATATAACAATTGAGGTGAGTATTATGAGAGATGTATTCTCCAAATAATTATCTAAGACGCTTATCTTACAAAAAAGATGTTTTACATTCTAGCCATTTATAAGGGAACTTGCCTATATGAACTCTCCCGTGTAATTTGAAGTTGCGTTATATGAAAATATATTATCACATCCATGGAACTTATAATGTTCCTCCCTTGTAAAAAAAGTTCATATATCAAATGACTTTGCTCAGAGAAGTCACTTACATATTCTTAACATTCACTATGTTTCTTCCTTTAATTATTGCCCAATGTTCATTCAAGTTTGTTAAAATGTGCTTTTTCAATTCTGACTATAAGGTTTTTTACTAGGGTACGATTTACAAGAAAACTTGTTACTACATATTGACATTCATAGGTTTTCTTCCCAGTGGGAATTTCTAGGTGAGATATCGAATTAAGTTTTCATGGAAATATATATCTGCACTCAGGTATTCATAAGGTTTCTTACCTGTATGAATTTTCACATATACTTTCAAGTTGTGCTGAGCAGGAAATTTAGTTTCACAGTCTTAAAATTCATATGAGTTTTACACTGTATGAAACATCATATGTTCTGTAAAGCTATTTTTCTTAGACTTTAACAAATTTGACATTAATGAGGTTTCTTTCCTGTATGAATTCTCGGATAATCCTTCAACTCTGTTTTCGGTGAGTGTTATTACAATTTTGATATGTATAAGGTTTCTCACCCCCTATGGATTCTCATGTCCTCTCAGGATATAGTTCTGAGATAACTTATAATTCTTAAAATAAGTAATATTGAAGGTGACATAGTATAAGTAGTATTGAAGGTGAGGATGAAACGGAAAGATCAAGTAGATTTTAACTTACTAACAATATTAAGGAAAGTCCCTTTAACCAAAAACTAAAGCAAAATGTCCAGGACAAATCACGATTTGCCATCGCAGATGATTCAGTTTTCTTTATTTGCAAATCAGTTATTCTTGTGG
Source organism: Lepisma saccharinum (assembly GCA_022664845.1). NCBI lineage: Eukaryota > Metazoa > Arthropoda > Insecta > Zygentoma > Lepismatidae > Lepisma > Lepisma saccharinum. The sequence goes on along the minus strand of JAGDQP010030647.1, from coordinate 17,222 downwards.
TTGTCAACCTGCTCCGTCAATTGGCGCATCCGGGCAAATTTTCTATCTCCTTTTTATCTCCATTGGGCGGAAGAATTAATTGTGGTAAATTTGGTGTGTCCTCTTTTAATCATATGACAGCGCGAACAGAGACAGCGTAACACTGAAATGATGCTTTCACAAAGGCCTGGTCGGCGCTGATTCCTATCCCATCATTTTCCTCAGACCCATCTAGTTCCTACCTGAGAAGCTTCTAGCTGGAGTGCGAAGTTTATTTCCGTTATATAAAAAATAAAATAATAAAACGTTGCAGTGATTGTTCACTACATGTTTTCGTTCTTATAAAACTTAGAACCAAAATTTAATTATAGGTGAATCAGTATAGAATTGAAGACCTGAATTGCGAAACATCCCAAGTTCACTTTTTTCCTATTTGCATTTTCTTGTTCTTCACTATCTATGTTCCAAGGGTTATCCACTTGCATAAATATTACATCCTAATCCCAAATAAAAAACGTTTTTGTTAATACAAAATAATTTGAACTGAATAGAAATACTTACTAAGACCTTGGACTTTTTCTGTTCCTCCTGAAAAAATATACTCCAGTGGACTAGGGATATTGTGCAATCAGGTATTCAATTATAAGTACTAATAAATATTAGGGCTAGACATTGATATTAGTCGCCCTAATGTGCATGGCACTACGAAATTAATGTAATAAATAAGAGGCGAGTAGAGAGACGTGTTTTTTAAAAGTAAATAATAGTAAACCACACATGCGATTTTATAATATTTAGCACATTCCGTTGCATTTAGGGCATCAGCTATCGCAGTCACGAACTAAAGTAAATGGAGGTTGGAATTATAAGAAACAGTAGCATTTTCTTCCAGAAGAATTGTTGCATTGTGCGCCTAATAGCGAGACAACCAACATTACAGCACAAATATACGCGAAAACATGACATGCCATGATATTCCTCCATTTGGAGCAATAAATATTTAGTAGTTGAGCATCGCTTACAGAACCATGAGAGAGTTGACAAAAATCCCTTTCTTGCCTTGTTCAAACACACACACACACTCAGAGAGAGAGAGACAGAGAGAGAAAGTATGGAAGAGGACGGGGAAAGAGAGAAAGAACAGAGAAGAGAAAACAAGGAAAGAGAGAAAGAAAATGGCACAGGACATGGAAATAAATGACATTTGAACGCTTATAAACACACAGTCTGCATCTCTCTGCCCCTGCCCCCTCTAGCTCTGTCTTTCTCCCTGTGCGGGATAAATCTCTTTCAGTACCTATCACGAACAGAATCTACTGCGCTTAGTTCCTAGAAGAAAATATTTGGAATGTCGCCCGTGGAATCGACCCAGAGACCTTACGAATGAGAGTCTCACACGCTGACCATTTATCTACACACGCCATAACACATGTGTTGTTAAATCAGTCATTAAACTCGCTACCCTCAGCGGGTTATTTATATATATCCTAGATTTCAGAACTATCTTTCAAGAAAGTAAATCCCACTTACTTGCCAATCCCAACCGGTAAGAATAAATAGAAATTTGTTAGAAATTCTGCGTTCAAAGTGCTTTTGGCAGAAGTGGGTGATGTAACCGGTTGGGGCTAAATAAAGCGCCGAGAGCAACAGTTGTCAGTTGCCTAGCGTAGCGTATTGATAGAAGGCTGGCTCACGAAATAAGAAACCCGGGTTCGATCCCCGGCGAGCGGGAGAGATCTTTTCTTCTTTTTTCTTAAAAAATATACGTTGAAAAGTTTTAATTTATTATTAATAATTCCTTTCTTGCATTTTCAAGATTGTTTTGAAAAGTGTATTTTTTGTAAAGAAAAAAAAAAGTAAGATTTTTTCTTTTTGTCTTAAAAAATATTTTGTCTTAATAAATAGTTCATATTTATTACTAATAATTGCCTTCTTCCATTTGTCGTAGATTATATAAAATTGGTGACCATGGGTTAGGGTAGGTTATAGGTAAGGTAAGATCAGATTCAGTTATGTATCTTTACACTTTCGTTTCTTTCATTCGAAATACATTTCTATCGGTTTGTACGAACCTGACTTTACCTAACCTCCGCTGACCCACGGCAACTAAAAATGCAACTCGGGAAGGGGGTATCCTGGCATTCCATGTTTTTGCGCATATTTGTGTTGTCATGTTGGTTGCTTAACTATGAGGCGTACAGTGCAACAATTCTTCTGGATGAAAATGTTACTTATTTTTATAATTCCAACCTCCATTTACTTTAGTTCGTGACTGTACCAACGATAGTGCCTCCGGTCTTTATAAAACAATAGTTATTCTCTGCAATTACCTATAATGGCATCGAAATTCAACCCATCTTGATACTACTGGAACTCAAATTTTAATGTTTATAAATTCTGGGAGTCTTGTAGGTGTTCTTGTAGTAATACCGAAGAATTAAATTTAAATTTGGAATTCTTAGAACATTTGTTTCCACCTTTTCAACATTATGCACATTTCTAAGATGTCTATGCAAAACTTTCCCTATGGTAAACTGTTTAGCACACATAAACCGTTTACAAGCATTTCAATAGATGTTTACTCAAAAACTGACAAAACTTGTCACTTTCAAGTTGCTAGTCCTTTCTGATGCACTACCTTTCTTTTTCACATACATACGTTTGATACAAATTAACGAAAGTAGTAAAATTGTAGAACCCTGCAAATACTGTTTTATTAACATGGAGAATGGGGATGTGAAACAAGATGATGTCGGAACGGGTCGATTTAATTAAGATAAAGAATAGCTAAAAAAAATCTTTACGCAATGCTGGATTAAGTTACTTGGGGGTCCCGGTCCCGGCCTATTGATTCTCTTACCTATCCCCCTGTGGTTCTTACTATTCACATAGGCTACAGATTTACCTTGGGTGGGTTCCCTGAAGAAGTTGTGGTCCTAGACCGCAGTCCTTTTGTCACCCTCTTAACCCGACTCTGGTGTTTACGGAACTCGTTAGATTAAAAAAAAAAAAAAAAAGTCTGAGAATGCATTTCAACTAAATAAGCGTGATATGATAATGAAGAAATTAGATGATTCATTTCGAATTAAAAGGGTCATTGTAATTAACGTCTACTCTCAATTCCTTGCTAAAAAACAAAAACCTTGTTACGTTTCATCTCCCTAACTTTGGTTTTTGGTGTAACCATTCTCACGTTCGGCCAAATGGTAATTAACTCAAAGTGAAGAGTTAGAGGAATTCCAGACAGCAAAGGGAGAGAGAATAATAATTAGTGAAATGTGGAAACAAGGCCTAGAATGTAAGCCTCACAAACACAATGACAGGAAATCAACAGTTCCCGCTAAGATTAATATTGTTTAAATTTGTGTTTACTGTGCTCTTTTATTTCTTCCTCTTTTTGTTTTCGTAAGTGGCGAATTAACAGACTTTTTGCTTTGCTTCTTTTGCACCCATCTATTTCGTGCTTGTTAAAGTTCACGACACGCTGTTATTTCGTAAATCATCTTCTTTTAAACCCTCGTGACTGGCTCTTTTATTTTCGTCTTATTCTCTCGTTTCCCTCGTAAGTCCACCAGCTCTCCTGTTACACAAAAAAGTTTTCACTCCTTTTCAGGTTCATGGTCAGAACAGAAGCTTGTAAGATTCACCTCAATTAATGTTTGTTATGTGTGGATTCCATTTTTGTAGTAGGTTTGTTGAAAACTTATAGCCAGAAGTAATGTAAAGCAATTCCTAAATTGTAACGTATTATTCGTGCCTTGTCAGGGATTTGTTTTTAAGAATGTACCATATACTTGTTTGTGTGTATGACATAAAGTAAGTAGAACGCCTTGTACGCGTCCCAAATAGATATTGAAAGCTGAAATTCCAGGATTAAAGTTCACTTTCTTCAAAATGTGGGTTAAATCTTTCCCAAATACGATATACTGAAGAAATCCATAGCGCCCCAGACAGAAAACGAATACACTGATAGGAATTCAATGAAACCATTCACTGATGGTTCACTGTGGTTATTACTCTGTCGTTAGGGTTATATCTGCTGTACTAGGATATGTACTTCTTTGTTCTTACAACTTGTCCTTCTATCCTTTCTTACTTCTTGAAAAACAACAGATGTTCTTCTTTATACCAAATATTAAAGAAACAGAAAAAAATATCCCCATATGGCTGAAAGCTCGCTTTCTGTAAACACAGGTTCAGGTCTCATTTGGGATAATTGAACGGAGTGGTTTGGAGCCCATTTTATCGAAAGAAATAGATCCCGTGCTTAGAAGCTCACAGTTCACTCACTCGACACATAAGAAAATAAAATAGTTTTTCATTATGACCAATGTTGTAGTCGTAAACAAATATCAGAGCACTTCATTCCCGAATAATAAACTTATTATTATTATTATTGAGTAATGTTAGTAGTAGTAGAGGAAAGTATCCAAATTTCGCCCACACAGGTTTCTCAGTATGAGTTTGAAATTATTACAGTCGATGTCACTTCCGAAGTAAGCGAACAGTATGCTCTGGAGTTTTGGGGATGTGGTATGCATTATGTGTGTCTCGTGTTCTTTTGTAGTTTTACTCCTTGTTCCCACGCTGCATAAGAGTTTCAGCAAACTTTAAGGTTTATAGTGTGGTGTTTCTAACAGCTTACTGTAGTTGTATCAGGGAATTTCCAATCAAATAATAAAGATCCCAAGACTGCGCGGGACATAAACCCAACGGATCCCTGAACACCACACAATTTAAAGACTTACAACTTCTTCATTCATGAACAGATATCCAAGGTTCTTTTCGCATTAACTTGAAATTAAATTAGCCGAACGTAGACTTTATCTTTAAGGGCCTTCCTCCCGCCCGCCCCACTTTTTAAATATTTTTCAAACTATTTCAAAATTTAACAGCATTATAAAAATGTTTAGAACATAGCACACTAGTACTTAAAAATTACTACGAAATATGGTACAATGGACAGCAATCTCGAGATCTTGTCAATTAATGAGTACTGAGCCTTTAATTAAATAATTATGCCATAATCTATGAAAACGTATCATTCATCAATGGAAAAGATCTCGAGATCCTATACATTGTATTTTATAGAATTTTGTAAGTTCTAGTGCGTTATGTTCTAACATTTTTGATAATGCTCTTAGTTTTTGAGATATTTAGAAAAATGTTAAAAAGTGGAGTGGGCGCGAGCAGCGCTCTTAACTCAAAACTATTTGCCGTGAGTAGACACTAGTTGCTATAAAGGCTGGATGATTCAAATCAAAAGAATTGAAACATTTGACTAAATTATATTGTAGTAATATTTTAATATATATAAGTCGGCTGTCAGGATCTAGAGGTATAACTCGGCGAGGTGCCTATACTAAGTTCTGCTTTTAACTGCACTTCAGAACTTCAAGTTTACTTTACACGCGTCGCTTCGCTTTATAGTGCATACTAAGCACCCTAAGAACACATACCACAAGAGTATCCTATCTTAAAACTTGACACAAAAACCTTTGGTTACTATTAAACAACAAATAGTCCTCCGTATCCATCCGAGTTACTTCACAAAGTCCTGGAAATGTGACGTTCTTGGATTTTGTCTTAAGGTTAATGTAAAGCAACGATCTCCAACAAAAGATGGTAGCACTATCTCTGTGTATGTCTAATATATTTTTATCGTTGCACAAAAATTCAATACTGCTCCTATAAATTCAAGCCTAGAGAGTTCCAATTTTCAGGGAAGAAAGTTCATAACCAATTCAACAGTTTGATCAATGCCGATTTTTATCTTAATTTTCTTCATTGTTGTAGGTTTTGTTATAGCCTGTCTCTAACTTAGCGCAGCAATCTCTTTAAAAAATGACCCGCATGGTCTCTAGCAGCCGTCTGAAAGTTCCTACATCGTCGCTGGTCTGGTAGTAGTGTGAACGTATCTGTGCCGACCAGGAGCCGGGCACCATCTCCGGGCACTATCAAAACTAGAGACCTCTATCGATATTATACATTTACTACATCAGTATCTTCCAAACACATCCTGGTTGCAACTTCTCTGTTGCTAGAAAGAACAATAAACAAAGAGAAAATATAGCAAGGAAACTCAACACCGGTTCTTAGTCGCGACCTGGCTGCTTGCCTAACAAAGGGTTCGTTGTCTTTGCTCAGCCCCTCTTCATTCCAGAGTCAGTTTCTTAGCGATTTTCTTCTTAAAATTTTCGCTTTTAGACTCCTTTAAAATTTGCCCATGTTATATGCGTTATAACCCAGCAGTCTGTTTTAAAACAATTTTACATTTAGGAAAGAATATTAGAAAATATAATTAATTTAGAAGAATACAGATCAAATATCTTTCTTAGCTTTTCTGGACAGATATCTAACTACTAATACACATACAAATAAGCATAAAAGGAATAAAATTAAAGTACACTCAGATTAATTAAAAATATACAGGTACAGGTTGATTCAATAGTTTTTTCAGATTTCTTTTTATAAAGTTTTCTTAATATATTTGCTATTTGACAATTGAATTCCCTAATGTTAAAAAGAACTAAGTCAAAAATAATATTGTTCAGTACAGAAGAAAATCATTAGTATTATTACAATTTTCTGTCAAACAAGATTAATTTTTGGGATCATATTTGTTGTTTTATACAATAAGTCAAACCATCTGACCTCAAAATTCATTTTCTTTGATAGAAAGCTGAAATAATGTTAATGGTTTTCAAACTTTAGGATTTGTGCAATTTAGTACTCGTGCAATTTAGGACTTCTTCAATTTAGGACTTCTGCAAAATCCAGAGAATTGGCTTCTTGCCTTTTAGGACTTCTGAAATTTAGGACTTCTTTCAAACAGTCTGTAAACTAAATTTACTCTAAATAAGCATATTTTTTTCAAGAACCTGTAATCAGTCAAGAAAGATCAAATTTCCATTAACGATATTTTCTTACAACTTGCAGAAAGAATAGAAAATAATTCATGAATTTTGAACAAACAACGATATTTTTTTGACAACTGTAAAACTTTTATCAAAAAATTATCTATTAAGGTAAACGCACCAGTAATGGAAACTTGAAGAGAAATATTGTAAGATAAGAACATTTAAAGGTGGAAATCATTTCACTTACGTGAAAAAAATTAATATACTATGTTCTTATGACACAATAGTATTAGCTTAGTCTCATCTTATTTTTCTGACATGATGTTGAGGTACGTTCCAGGTCGCACCTACTCTTCTATGCATTCTGTTAAGCAAATGATTAAGGTAAGAGCTTTCGTTTTATATTCATGGAATTACGAAAACGAATACTTTCGTTACCCTGCACTATTATGTATTACGAAATGTCTTTGTTGCGAGCATATAAATGGCAAAACCAACTATAACTGAGATCTGTTATGCAAAGTAGGGGTTGTCCATTACCTTTACGGTAAAGTAAATTTATGTTCAGTTTTGGACACATTCCTCTGCTAGCAATTTAGTGTTTTTACATGGAAGTAAATGGTTTAACATAATAATGTGGTATGTATAGTCTTAAAGGTTTAGCCCTATATAATCATGTAAGTTTGAAGCAAATTGGACCAACAATTTTCACACGAGGCGCGAATGTAAACGAATGTTGTTACCATTGAAACGGCAAGTAGATAAATGTAGAGGGTTTCCACTCGATCAGAATACAAACTTTGGAGGAAGTAGGCCTAGTTTTGGGGCGATTTTGTGTAATGAGTGGAAACATGTTTTTCTTAAAGTGCCATTATCATGGAAACCATACAATTTGGGACAATCTCAAACCTTATTAGAATTTCCTCGAGTGCAATTACTACCATGATGCGAGCGTTGGAGATCATCGCTCGAGAAAACCCGGAAAATGTACAAAATACTTGTTCAGCTCAGAAAGTGTTATTGAATTGCCGGGAAAGAAAGGATACAAAAACTTTTCAGAATTCATCAATTAAAATTATTTTGTTGATTATACAGTGCTAGAAGAGTCTCACTTTTTCGTTTAAAATATATGGGAATCCAAATGCACAAGCTATTTAAATTCTGTCCATACCCCCGCCAATGTAAGTGTTGTTTTTTTTTTACGGTATAGAACATCCTTAGGGTCTCCATAAGTATATCATGCACGTATCTATTTAGCCTTAGAAGGGGTTCCAGGTGACTATAGGTATAAATATACATACCTAGGTAATTACATCTAAAATTATACTAATTCTGCATTAAACTATGAATTTTGTGGGGTTCGGACAACCCGAACCCACCTCCTACCTAAATACGTTCCTGATTTGTATGCAAGATGAACGGCAGTCGTTGCTCTGAATTTCCTGAACATATTTTTCGTCTTTTTAAAAAGAAAATTGAAATAACGAAGTTAACATGGGAGGAGAAATACGAGAAGTTAAAAGGCAGAAGAATTTGAACTTAGTACATTTCCGTTATCTGTTTACTAATCCAAAGCGTAAGTCACAGCACGCTGCTACAATTCAAGTAGGAACGGAAACTCACTCCCATGGTCGTCATTACAATAAGATGCAAATGACTAACAATACGTACGAACAAAAACTTGTCTTTCCAGCCTCTCAATCAAATTATTAAGCCAAACATCAATGTCGAATTTAGATTTCTTTCAAAGTAGTAACATTTCATAAGACTTAATGGTACATTGGCAAGAAAGATCACGTGGCAGAAAAGTAACCAACTAACAAGTAGTACTCCATTGTTTACCATACAAGATAACGTGTTGTGCATAGTAGTCGACAGTTTAGAACAAGAAGAAGAAGACAATTATGTTAATTCTTTCAAGAAGGTATCAGGCCAATAATGAATCCAGCAATTAACCCTGCATTTTAAGTAATAACAAGCGACAGGCGTAAACTGGGGAACAGGAAGCTGTAATCATTGACTACCTTTAAGAACTACACATGACAAGACAAATGATGCTACTGTCAGAAGTTACACGTTTTTCTTCAATGCTTAAAGAAGAATAAACTAAGAAGCTCTTGCTTGTTACTCGGATTTAAGAAGAATAAAAAAAAATAGAATATTAAGCAAATAGTCTTAATTGGAAAAATACTTTCAATGTTTTACTGGCAATACAACATTATATGAACCGAATAAACGAATTAATCTCGCTCCACATAATTAGAAACAACAATATTAATAATAGTATTAACAATATTATTGTATGACTTAAATGTTAATGAATTTTTATTTTATGTGGGCCATTTTAGTAGCTATTAACTTCGCCTTGTCCCGATTATATGAAAGAAATAACAACTTTGGAAAACGTATACTCAGTGGGGTATTTGCCAAATTTTCAACGGGGAGTAAGTAAGTGGTCCAGAACTTGGCGCTCGATTCTTCTCAATTTTTTTATGTTTGGTGTTCGAGTGCCTTATGTAATGGTAGTTCAAAACCACAAATATTTTTTTTCCCTTACTTCACTTCGTTCGGCTATGGCGGCTTTATTTGTGTCATGATACGCACTAAATTCTCAGTATGCAGACATTTACGTAAACCTCAGTTTCTCAGCCCAGATAAGTCGTAACTTTTTGGATTAATGTCTACTGGACTCAGCATACTACAGGATAGTTGTAAGTGACAAAATGTCTCCCCTACTACTACATGTTATAACTCTAATGTGTGTTCTACAATGCTGTTGAATGATGGATAAGATCGTTTTCTATACATTTTCAAGATCACTTTCTATATAGAAGAGATTCTTGCTTAGGCTTGAAAATCTGTTTGGGGGCACACAGAGTACTGTAGTCAGTGCATACAAAATTTTAACTCTGAGACTTATGGAGGCTTAAACATATGATTTTCTAATATTATACCAAAGTTTTGAGCTGAAAATCTCTGGTAAGGGACCAAGTAGGAATCTGACATTTTCATAGATACTAGTCCTGTAGGGTACTATTATGTTTAAAAATATCTGGACTTCGAGAGTCCACTACTAACAGAGTTGTAGCCACTTTACATGTAAAAAAAAGCACGTTTGATTCCAACACTCTGAGCAGGGAATTGATAAAACTTTAGCGTAGAAAATACTAAAAATGTAAAATGCTTATCGAAGTTTTATATGTGATTGGTGACATGGTCGCTCGCAGCGTCAGTCCTCTCTCTCAGTCTCCTGTCCTATTATGTGAACACACCTTCGTCGAAACTGCCGCATTCTTCTTGTACTGTACACTTGTCTTAAGATTGTGATATATAAGTACTGTTCTCTACTTTATTTTATCATGTTACGTATATTTTGGTATGTTATATGGCATGTATTCTCTTCTCAGCATGGTGAAATCAAACGCGCTTTTTTCCACATATAAAGTTGCTGTAACTCTGTTAGTAGTGGAATCTCGAAGTCCAGATTTCTGTAATATAATAATACCTTACAGGACTAATATCTGTGAACATTTCAGATTCCTACTTGGTCCCTCACCAGAGATTTTCAATCCCAAACTTTGATATAATATTAGAAAATCATATGTTTAAGCCTCCATAGTATGAAAAGGAAATAAGTCTCAGACCTAATATTTTGTAGGCATTGACTATGGTACTCTGTGTGGTCCCAAACAGATTTTCAAGCCGTAACAAGAATCCGTTATATAGAAAGTGATCTTGAAAATGTAATTTTATTCATTGTCCAACAGCATTTTAGAACTCACATTAGAGTTATAACATGGAGTACCAGTAGAGCCATGCTACCACTTACAACTAGCCTGTAGTATGCTGAGTCCAATAGTTGTTAATCTAAGAAGCTACGACTTACCTGGGCTGAGAAACTGAGGTTACCGTAAATGCCTTCATGCTGAGAATTTGGTGCACACGATGACACAAATATGGCCGCCATAGCCGAACGAAGTGAAGTAAGGAAAAATCATTTGTGGTTTAAAACTATTAATGCATAAGGATAATCACACATAAAAAAATGCAAAAAAAAAAAAAAAAAAAAAAAGTCGAGAAACCAACTTAACGAATACTGAACCACTTTAAATGGAATTACCCAGAGGACACTTCAAGTGAGAACACACACAAGTATGCATAGGATAAACGAAGGCGTTTATCCATTATGTCACACAAAACGAGATATGTTGTAGTATAAGACTATTTTTGTTTTTTGTTTAAGTTCAGCTAGAAAATATATATTTGTCGAAAAATATAAATTTAAAATAATCATCAAATCATAAAGCCTTTGCGTTTAAGGAAGGATAATTTCTAAACCTGTAAATTAGAAACACCTTCCAAAATCAAGGTGCTGACTGATATTTTCATTTTAATTGTCAGCATATTAATCAAGGTTATTTATTCTGAAAGTTGATTAACATTAAAACAGGATTAAAAAATCTCAATTACACATATCGATCTACAGAAACCGATGTAGATATTCAGTTATGCAGAACAAGCAGTCAGTATTTATACTCATGGCATGATGCGATGGATGTCAACGCTCTGTAGTTATACACAGTCTTCTTTTTACAAACTTTTCTTTAGTTCATAATGGTTCGTAGTGTCCTCAAATTTGACAGCGTTAACTCATTTCCCGATGTCATACAATGATGAAATTTTGCACAGCGACGTAAATCGGGTGACAATACAACATTCCATTGTTACTTTTATATATTTCTATATATTTATATATTTTAATATGCACTTCTTTATCCTAAAATAAATACTAGCCTGCAACTAGTTTGACTGGTTGTAGAACACTTTAGGATTTGCGTCACAAAATATTAGCTTGAGAAATAGTAGACCCGACACGGAAATTATTAAATACATTAAAAAACCTTTTTAAAGACACATTTTTATTAAACAATTCGTATTAAAAAGTAAAAAATAATTTTGTTTATCCATGACTAAAAAGGAAAGCATGTGAGGAAGCCAATTCAATTTATAAACTGACTGTATATGAGAGCGCGCCCCATGCTTTTCTTTTTAGTCATGGCTAAACAAAATTATTTTTTTACTTTTTAGTACGAATTGTTCAAGAAAAGTATGTCTTTAGATGTTTTGATTATTACTTTTCCTAGTGGAATTATTATGGCTATCCTTACTTACTTAGTTACTCTATGGCTTACGGAAACCACAAGTTCATCGCCTCAGTAGAAAACGAGAATTTAGTCCCGAGCAAGATCAAGCCAGTTTTCATCAGAAACATCTACTTCTCGAAGATCCCTTCTAATACTATTCTCCCAACGTCGTCTCTGTCTTCCCAACGGTCTCTTTCCATCCGGCTTACCAACTATAATGGAATATAATCATCGTTTTCCCCATCCGTGCTACATGGCCTGCACACTTTAGTCATCGCGATTTCATTGTTCTTACAACATCGGGTGAGTCGTAAATTCCGTAGTTTTTCATTATGTAGTCTCCTCCATTCTACAGTCATCTCGTCCCATATATCTTTCTCAAGACCTTATTTTCAAACACTTGTAATTTATGTTCATCTGCTAGGGACGTACTCCAACTTTCGCAACCGTAAGTATTACCGACCGAATAACCGTTCTGTAATTTTTCAATTTCAAGTTTCTTGGTAGGAGTTGAGGTTAGGTTAGGTTAGGTTAGGAGTTTCTGGACTGAGTAGAAATATGCGTTGCCCGATGCTAAGCAACTTTTTATTTCTTCCATTACCTCATTTTTGCTTGTTACGTATGCTCCCAAATATTTAAATTTGTTTACTTTCTCTATGACCTCATCCTTAATTCTTATGTTTTTAATTCCTTCATTCTCTGTGTTTCGGCTTGTTATCATGTATTTTGTTTTATCTATGTTTACCTGTAGACCTATCTTATCGCACGCTCCTACTAAGATATCGGTGTTACTTTGTAGTGCATCCATATCGTCCCCTATTAAACCTACATCATCCGCGTATACGAACAGTTGATTCAAACTATTCAATGATAGTCCCTTTTTGTCCCCTTTAATTTTTTAAATCGCATATTCTAACGCAAAGTTAAACAGTAGTGGTGACAAGGCATCGCCTTGTTTCAATCCGTTGCGAATTTTGAAACTATCTGACATATTATTACCTATCCATACTCTGCTTAAGGGGTCGCTGAGACATATCTTCACTAGTTGAACCAATTTCTTCGGGATTCCAAATCGTATCAGGATACTGTATAACTTTTCCCTTTTGATAGAATCATATGCTTTCTTAAAATCAATGAATAGCTGGTGAAGCGTCCCATTGTATTTCCAATTCTTCTCCAAAATTTGTCTCAAGGCGAAAATCTGGTCCAACGTGGGTCTATTTCTTCTAAATCCACTTTGGTGATCTACAATTATTTTATCTACGTATACGCTTAAGCGAGTTAGCAGGATGTTGCTCAGTACTTTGTAATATATTAGGAATAATGAGATTCCTCAGTAATATTACAGTCCGATTTATCGCCATTTTTAAAAACCGGAAACATTATTTAGATTTTCCATTCATTTGGAATCTCCTTCTCTTTTCAATAAGCACTTATCAATGTATGCAGTTCCTTGATTAGTGCAGTTTCCCGCGCTTTAATTAATTCGTCTGGAATATTGTCTATACCTGGTGGTGACTATCCTTACACCATAAATAATGAAACCTGCCACAATAGAAGAAAATGATGTTGAAAATTCAGAACTTGTGTTTAACTACATACGTACTAACTTGTGAAAATGTTTACAAAAATATGTGAATAATTCACACAAAGAAAATATTTTAATATTTCTGCCTAAAAGATTTTTAATAGTTATAAAAGAAGTTTGTATTGAGGAAAATACATACAAATATACAGAAAAAAGAGCATGTACCTTTGCCCATTCAGTGTACTTAGTCAACATTAATTTCCATTTCATGAATACGTGAATTTATACAAACATGTGTGCTTATATCTGGAATTATTGCTTCTTTCCTTTATCGAAACACAACACCAATATTGATGATCTTTAGATTTTTACATGGGAAATGACTGGAGGGGAAATATAAAGAATAATGTCTGTTGAATATACAATTTTACATTATTGTCGGGATTAAAGAATTATTTCCTTATAATTTGACGATTTTTTTTTTTTTTTTAACTTTTGCTTACTATGAGCAGATTATATAATTTGGAAACTCAACTGACTTTTTGAAGCTAAAGGAAGACAGTTGTCAGTTTATATTTACTACGTTTAAGGTTATCTTTGCTGCCTTACTTGTCTGTAGTGCCCATCTCATCCTCCTGAGTTCGTACAAATTTACGAATGTGAGCTCTCAATTTAGGATGCTGGAAAAATGTTATTGCGAATTTAAGAACATTCTCAGGTTTTGACATAATGATTTCTTGAAGAAACAGGTAAATCATAGCTCTTACTTCTGGATGACGATTCAAATAGTCTTCGTTGTGGCGGCGCAAGTGCACTTTAAACTTTTCGAGTTCTTCCCTTTGTGTTGTACTCAATGCACCATGATCATAGCCCCGCATCCCAACAGGAGGAAGCGTTGGGCGATTCTTTAATGGTTTCGTCAGGTCAAGTGAGTCGTCCGTCATCCTAAAACAAAATAAATAATGAATCATTCTGTTCGATACGTGCTCTGTTTTGTCAATATCTACAAAATGTCAAACATAGAAAGTACGGTGAATAGGAAAATAAAGTCCTACTCAGAAATGATGTTAGTTTCCCTTCTATTCTCTAAATTCTATTAGTATTAGGAAAATAAACCATTAAATTAGGGAGAAAATGAATGACCAGGGTTATCAAATGTTCCTTTCCACAGATTTTGATAGTAAAACTGAGACCAGCTTCCTATAAAGCGAAGAACGTATTCACCGAATAGTTACTTTCGAAAATAACTAAAATATAGGTTGAAAAGTAAGCTGGAGGATTATAACCTTCTGGAATTCCTAAAATATTTTTTTTATATTAAACTGTTCTTTGAAAGCTACTACTCTTGTTTACTAGCTCACCTTCTAAATTAGTGCAGAATTAAACATACGTGGAAGGATCAGAAAAAAAGTTACATGAAAAAACACAGTATGATCGGGCATGCTTTTGAAATGTACAAGAGATTGTACAATACACCACTCATTTTACACCATATTATTTATTTCCATTGTGTAACCAACAATGATATTTGCTTTTGACAGTCGGAAATATTAAAAAAAAAAGCTTGTTCATTGCTCTAAAATTTTGCGATAACCGAAAATTGTATAACCAAAAGCATTGTAAACAAGTGTATTCAATTTCCAAAAGCCAGGTTACCAGATCATATATTACCAGTGAAGGACAGTAAAGTTAAACTGCGGATTTTTTCTTCCAATGCAGGACAACTGAGCTAAAATTGGTAGACAATTATGGCTATAACTTTCATTTAAAATCCGATAAAAGAACAGTGGCGAACAGAAGAATTTCTTATTTTCAAGTTTTAGTTTTTACAGGGCTAGTTACACAAAATATTACATTTTTATTGTATCTTCCCATCAAGTAATAAAATCTAATGAAAATGGAAAGTGGTTACCAAATGAGGAACCATGTGCTTGATAATTCGTTAACGAACATTTTATTAAAATTAAGAATTTTGATCACAAGAGTACGAATATGTCCAATTCGGAACTTTTTAACTTGATCGCTAAAGGATGGACAACATTTCAATATATTTAGAAAAGGAGGACAAGATGAAGACATGGCCTCCAAAAAGAAGTACATGGTAACCCTGCCAAAAGCACCTTTTATTTCGTCTCATTATCTTCTTTTACATGAGTAAGGTTTT
The DNA here is from genome assembly GCA_022664845.1 of Lepisma saccharinum. Taxonomy (NCBI): domain Eukaryota; kingdom Metazoa; phylum Arthropoda; class Insecta; order Zygentoma; family Lepismatidae; genus Lepisma; species Lepisma saccharinum. Next base: position 1,547 of record JAGDQP010030647.1, on the reverse strand, counting down.
ACACGTACAATTTCAAAACGTCTATAAGATTATTAAAATACCATGAGAATGTAAAGAACAAAAGCTAGGGTTACCTTTTGATGAATAAATTACGGACACTCCACAAAACTACGGAATAATAATAATAATAATAATAAAACCTTGGTAAATTTTATTTTTATATGGACAAGTCTAGTAACTTTGTACTTCGGTCCGTCACGATTCACCTTTAGCTGTTAAAGTCCACACCCATGCCCCTGCTGGGACTCGAACCCGGGACCTTCTAGCCGATGGCCTACCGCTGCAGACCGCTCGGCCACCCGGCCACCCGGCCAGCAACACAAGAGAGAGAGAGAGAGAAATTTGAAATAACATACAATGAAAGTAACTAGTTAGCCCCTATACTACTATATCACTACCAGCACAATTTAAAACCTCCTGCTCACACTCCAAAACATTGGGAGGAGAAAATGGACATTTAAATTCTCTAACCACAGTTGGCATTAGTACAGCTATAGACATAAAGATTGTCGCATGTCTTTACAGATTATTTCCCAAATTCCCAGATATTTCTCTCGTAGAGGGAAGTTTCTCGCAGTAGAGGGAAGTTCTCTGACGTTAAAAAATATGAACATAATCCGGCATTAAAGCCCATTACAGAACAATTGTGATATATATATTGTAATTATTTCCACAAATAAATAAAGGATTACAAATCAAAGAGAAGATTTTAAAATAATAACAATAAATTAAACACTGAATGTG
>JAGDQP010030646.1:0-22472 GCA_022664845.1 Lepisma saccharinum | reverse complement strand
CCACATTATATCCGGCATACATACAGCATCATACATGGAATTAGTGAACAATTTTAATATACAAACTTTGGAACGAAGAAGTCATTTAAACGATTTAATATTTCTGTACAAATTAATACACAATCAAATTTATTGTATTGATTTAATTCCGAAAATTTTCATTCATGTCCCGAACACTAAAACTAGATTGGGTAATAGTGGGACATTCTATTGCAAAAAGGAAAGGACTAAAATTCTATATAAATCCCCAATTTGGAGAATGAGTGCTTTCTACAACAAAATTGAACCTGAAGTTAATGTAGATATATTTGGAATGACTTACAAAGAATTTAACAGAACTGCAGGTGAAGTAATATGATTGTTTCTTGTATCTTGTAATTACTATCATGTACACGCAAGAACTGTAATTAGGCATATTGCCTGTTGTGTTATGTTTTGAATAAATAAATAGATCCTCTTTCTGTTACATTAGTTATGAGAGATAGGTTATCTTTCAAGTTCGGAGTGATGCCACTCTGTCACCAGTGAGCAAGTTTTAGTCTGACATCACTGACACAAAACTTTTCTCTATGTATCTCTCACTATACTCAAGTATAAAAACTGAAGTAATTACCCTAACATCTTTTTGCAATAGCAATTTTGGGAAAGAATATTCTTTATCAGATAACCTTGGCACTAGTGTGTAATAACGTCACTTATACATAACGTTTTATAAAGCTCTGTCTATAATCAAATGTAAATCCTGAACTAATTCGCCCATTCTGTTTCTCAAACAGCAGTTCTGACAAAAATAAAAATAAACTGCTCTTCTTGTGCTGGAAAATAATTTTTGAAGCCAATATTTAGGATAAGAATAACATATAAAGAATCTAATATTTCAGGTATATATAGTTGCTTTCTTTACGACTTATAATTTTGAAGCCATCCAGTTATTTTATGTTGTTGTTGTTGTTTGGTTTTGTTTTGTTTCTGAAACCAAGAAATCTACTCAGTAACATTTTTCAATTTTCTTTTTCTTGTATTTCAGATGGAGGCGATAGATTCTAAATGTATTTTCGACTGTGGTAAAGATAAACAATTGTCCATTGCTTGACTACAGAGGATAGTTTCCGTTATAGACGAAAGTAAACAGAGATTAGATGGCCTACATTCTAAGTTACAACATCTTTTGCAAGATAATTCTGATTGTAGAATCAGGTGCCAGAGGAGCTGTGTATCTACACACATCTCTAAACATCATATAAAACGCACCTCAAAAAGAGAGAAACTCGAGAATACCCAAAGGAGCTCACAGTCTGTTTCTAGCAAATGACGATCAACAGTACTGCACTTCCAATTTCAATATTTTGTATGGAAGAGTCTAAGAAACATGATTCAAAGAATCCAGACAGCCGCCGTCCTTTTTATCCATTGCATTCAACAATAACAATTACAGGAAAATCACTGAGTGAAGAGTTACTGCAGATTTGTCACGAACGAGGTGGGGATCAAGTTGAAGAAGTACGGATATGGGTAGAAGGAGCTGGTTTACATGCTGCAGACCCTGTACATCATGTTGATTGCAGGTGCGCCTTTGTGAGTAAATGAAATGTAGAAGGTGTTAGACAGCAAGGAGAAAAGATGTTTCCTTAATCAATATATCCATTCTTAAGTTGGTTATTGAGAAAATGAATTCGGATCCCACTCACATGTGAGCAATCGTAATGTCATTTACGAATTCCGAACTGACAGTTCCAGAATGGTTAACAAGATCATCGAATCCTGTTGTTATTGTTCACTTATGTATCAGGTCACAAAGAGACTGTCTACTTGAGCTATACTCTCTCAAGCATGTGGTTCCTTACGTGTTTTACATCTGCACCTTTCAACTATGCGAGATACATATAATCGAAATTAAAAATGCTTTCCATCCTGAAATGAAAGATATTCTTCTGAAAGGACATGTTTGTCATCATAAACCAGGATCTTAGAATGGTGTATCCTGTGGGATCGGAAGGGGAAAGCAAAAGGAGACCTTGTTGGAATGACACTTTCTTCTGATCAGAAATCAGAATGAGCCTTTCACAACATATCTGTAACACATCATCCATGGATCTGATCGATGACGATTCCCAGAAATGCAAAATAGACACTCATAAAGAAGGAAAAAATCGTATTATTCTTGACAGAAAATATAAGGAAAAGATAATAAAAATTTTCCAACAGTGTACTGGCCACTGAAGTAAATAGGATTGTTAACATTTGTACTGACCAGACAGCAGACGTTACTGTAAACGTAGAAGGTGCTCTGGCGATTGGAGATAGAGTGGTTTCAAATTTTAGCAATGATTTGCTTCAAGCATGTACCATAGTCTCAGCAAAACTATCAAAACCCTCTCCTCACTAAAGAAAGGAGTCAAGATTAGATAGAAGATGTGTTAGCATGTTGATAAACTGTAGAGTCGATTATAAGTCATATCCTAAAAGAGGAATATGGATCTCTCTCATGTTCTCAATTTTGAACATTCCACTTTGTCATTCTGTCCTTTTGATGAGTACAGGAACTTGAGAAAAGGTGATAAAGTGTTCAGATGAAAAAACTGGTTGTGTCTTCTTAGGCAGTATCTCCTGACGTTCAACTCTTTGATGGAAACGATATGTTGTATCATATTCAGTGGTCTGTTAAGTGACCCGTATATGATCTGTACACTGATCTAACTCACTCCTGCAGTAGAGAACATGATGTCATTGTAGTGTTTGATATATATAGACCACAGTCCATCAAGTCTCATGAACGCAAGAGACACTAGCGTGAAATTACCTCTCATCTTGTCCTCTTATCCTCCACGGTATTATCTCCTCGAAGTGTAGTTATGAGTAATAAAAAATAAAAAAACAGCTAACTTCTTTATTGTGCTGTATGGTTAGTCCAAACCAGCTTCTGAAACGTAAATAATGAAAACTGTGGCTATGGTCACACGGAAGCAGGTATTCCGCTAATTGTTTCCGCTCTTTGTATGGTGAAAGAAGGTAATAAAAGGTGCTACTTTCGTATTACATCTGGAAACATTAGTCCGATGGTACTTTCTTTACGAGAAAATTGAACGGCTGTATCACTGATATTATGTCAAGTGCTTGAAATGTTCCGAGATGACTCTATCCTAACCTATCCGCTAGATATATCTGATATGACCCCAGGAGAATATATGCCTGCAATATACCTTCAATCTGCCACGGCTTCTGAGTGTTGGATAACCAATGTGGAGCTGAAAGGCAATTATTTATCAGTGGAAGAGAGAAACATGGTTAAAGAGAGAATAGATGAGTTTTGGTTGAGTAGCCTCTACCTGCCTATTGAAGACGAACTAGAGCTAATGGATGGTAAAGAACTCCTGCCTATTGAAGACGAGCCAGAGCCGTGATTTGGGAGTAAACTCCTCTCTATTGAAAACGAGCCGACACCGGTAATGGGTTTTGGATAATAGCGTTTAGCTGCCTATTGAAGACAAGCCAACGCCAAGGAATAAGAGCTTGTAGGATATGATGCAAAGCAATATCTGATAAGGCAAAGCCACAAAGGTAAGACCAAGAAATAATGAAACAGAACTGAAGGTAATAATGGTTTATTGGTAGACAAGAAAACACCAAGCAAGAAGCAAGGTGCGGTTCTGGCCGTAGCTCGAGAAGTTCTGATTCAGAATTGCTCGCGACCTGCGTATATACTACATGTTATGTCACGTGATACACGTTGCTTCGAAAGTTATCGTTTCGTGACGCCATATCCCCGAAATCACATATCTGTGCATACTCTTATTTAGCATATACGTATACTTTACAATTAGAATTGTTAACAAGTCATTTTGTGCTTTCTATATAATACATAATACTCCAATTTGTGCTCAGATAAGTAAAGATGCAATTAATACAAATACGCCATTCAATGCTTATAAAAGTGCTCAGCTAGGAAAATTGCTATTCTTATCAGGCTTTATCTGCATTTTATATGATTTGAAAAGCTATCTTACACAATTTAAAGCTTCAGGGGCGACATAGTGGCAAAATTATTAAACTGAATTTATTTATACAATTCAAATGTGAGTACCGTTACATGATGCAAGACTGAGAGACAAATGCCTACAACAATTACTTACATATGCGATCACAGGTTATGACAGTGTCTCTTTTCCATACCGAAAATGTTGAGGTTGCTGCTAATGAAGAACTGCTGGCTTTTGAGACCTTTTTGAGAAACATAGTCAAATGAAGACGATATACTAAGTGCAGGCAGACGGGTTTGCTCTTATATATATGGATATAAGGAAGACATTTCAATGAACCTACGATATAAGTTATTCATATCCAAGAAAGATACTTTCGATAACTTAAAATCTTTGTCTCCTACGGACGAAGTTTTGAAAGAACACATGAAAAGAGCTCACCTACAAACCATGTTCTGAAAATCAGCAGATAAATTAAACCCACCGACTGTAAAAGTAGGATAAGAGATACATGGAGACACTTGTTCCCAACTACAGGGGTTGACAGCAGTAGGCCATCTGAATTAATCGAGAGAGTTCCTTGAAGTTGCGAATGTTGTAACCGCAATAATTGTAGTTGTTAAGAAAGAAAACTCTCGTGCACAACCAACTGCAAATATGGTGTATCTTATTAATGTATGGGCGAACTTACAAGTGAAAGTTCGTTCAAGTGAAATTGAACGTGAAGACTTTTCTGAATGTGACAGTGATGAAAGTACGTCTCTTGATACGTCATATGTCATGGAGTGCTTAGAAATTTTGATTGAATTTGCTTGTTGTCCATACTCTACTAGTAGTTAATGGTAATTTAGGTAAATTTGTAGTATTGATTTTTCACGCTTTGAAGCCGGTCCACAGAAATATATTTGGTCAGACAGAGATGACTTTGCAGTGAGAGGAACGAATAAATCATTATCCTGATCAACCACAACGACATTCTTTTCTGTACTTTCTTTATCTATGGCTACTGAGACAATCAGGGTGTCTGCATCAGATTCGAATTGATAAATATCCATGTTTGATTCTCGGCAGTGCCTTGATGGAATATCTATGAATTGTTTCTTGTTGCTGTTGTTCGCAAGAAAATCAGCCTCAGTAGTTGTTAGTAAAGCTTTTGGATTTATATATTTATTAGTAGATGTTTTCTTAGCAATTCTCCGCTGTTCACTACTCTTTATGTGGGATCGGTTACAACTTGTATGTACTACACAGACGAATAAATATCTAATCTAATCTAATCATAATCCATTTAATGAAGAATCCGGAGAAGTAATAAGGATTGCTTTAGGACTGGTTGCAGCTGATACCTGTGATCAAATTATAAGAAAGTGAATTATATAAAGTGAAGGATATAAAGGAAGTTGGAACATGATTAAATTGATTCCCTGTAATCGGTACGTAATCATTCACAGGAAGGACAAAGTAATTCCCCTAGGAGCAATGACCTCTAAAATCGTAATAAACAACAAAACAATACCTGTCAATACGCACCAACATTTTAACATGATAATTGTTGTTCTTAAAGATCCTCAGGACCTGAGAACGTGCTTCAAGTGTGGTATGGTCTGGACCTGAAACTTAACAGATTATTTTCAAAAGTTATGTTTCTTACATAAAATCAGATTATGGTGGAACACGTACTATCGTGTTTGGTGGATATCCAACGGATCCCACCATAAAGGGTTGTGAACAGCAAGGGAGAACTGCTAAGAAAACATCTACTAATAAACATATAAATCCAAATGCTTCACTAAAGTCTACAAAGGCTGATTTTCTTGCGAACAACAGTAACAAAGAGATCATTTTTAGATATTCTACCAAGTCTCTGGCGAGATCCAAAAATGGATATTTTTATCAAGTCGAATCTGATGCAGACAGTCTGATTATCTCATTAGCCATGGATAAAGCAAGCACAGGATAGAATCTCGTTGTGGTTGGTCAAAATATTGACTTGCTACTTCCTCTCACTGCAAAATCATCTCTGTCTGTCAAAATATATTTCTTTATACCGGCTTTAAAGCCTGGAAAAGAGACATTGTTGAGCATACCGGAACATTAAGCTCTTCTGCGTGATCTATGTGGAGTTCTTCTTTTTGCTCATGCTGTTTCAGACTGTGATACCACTTCAGGCCTCTACAATCAAGTTAAGTGAAATTCCTCTAAAAATGAAAGCTCTAAACATTATTCAGAAAGATTCTGAACTTCGGTCCACTGTAAAGAGATTTCCTATAAACCTTCGTCTTCGAAAGAGAAAATTGCTTCAGCTGGTGAACAATTTTTACTTCACTTGTATGGTTGAGAGAAGATACCTCGATAAGTTGATGTACTATAGATACAGCATTTCATTAGCCAGAATCAAGTAATGCGGCTTCACAACGCTCAATGATAGTCTATTTGCAAGTGTAAGGTTGGATGGGGAATATGCTGGACATATTATTACAGGAATGGATGGCCAGGAATGAAATACTAGTTCCCGTAATTTCTTCAAAACTGCCCGCATCACCCGAACTGATGAAACTAGTGTTCTGTGCAGATAAAACAGTATGCCCTAACAAATATTGTGAATATATAAGATCTGGACTGATCTGTTCGCCAAAGTGTGCCACATGCCAAGGACTATCTGGTGACAACCGTACAGAAGTCTTCAATGAAGATTTGGATGGCAATGTTAATGAGAGTCTCTAGAAAATTACTATTTCGTGTGGTCTCAATTCGACATTTTGTACAATAAAAACTGGTTATATAAAAATCAATACTACAAATTTTCCTCCTTTTGGTTCTGTTTTTCATGTAAGAAATTAAGAAAGTGGTATAATAAAAATCTTCCAAAGTTTTGAAACTTCATTTTTTTATTTCTTAGATTACGGTGACTGCTCGATACCTATGATCACGCTAATTGTTGCTATAGTCTGACATGACACTTTCAAATTGTTTTTAATATCTATCAGTGTATATTTACTAATTTTATATCTTTTTTCCACGCAGTGCTGCCGTTCGATAAACACAGTAATTTGAAGAGAGGGAATTTTTGGAATGAAGTTTTAGAAAATTCCCTCCATTATTTCCCTATATTATACATTATAAACAACACCCACACACCAATGGAATGCCTGTTCTATTGTGGATTGAAGGAGGTATAACATATACTTCAGCTGCAAGTGGTGAAGAAAGCAATTATCTCTTTGAAACCCTTTTCTACAGTTATGTATGCAATTCAGATAAGCACAGAACTAAGTCTTGGAACTTATAATTCCCTTTGTTTCCCATGGATCAATGCGTAACTTACAGATTATCTTTATCGTGTATTAGTGTACACTTATAATTTTTGCTGTTTGGATTCCATGCAGTGTTACAACGTTAGAGCCGAAAATTCGAAAAGAGGAATTTTTAAGCTTTAAATTTAAAAAAAAATCCCTTCAATTATTACCCAAACTAGAACCTACAGACAACTGTTATACAACATATGAAAGCCTATTTTATTGTAAATCCAAAGATGTATAATTTGTACCAATTGACTAATTCGTGTGCTTTCTGTATCCATCTAAACCCAAACCTGTGACTCCCTTCGAAAAGGTTCGGGGTTAAGCCATTTTCCAAGGTGGCGGCTCGAGCACAACTTTTTATTTTGGGGGAATTTATATAGTTTGAATAAGAAAGCTATATAGAATGTCCATACAAATTCCCTTCCTTGTATGATTTTTTTCCTATACCTCCATTTTGTGCCTCTAATGACTGAACTACAATCTCTATGAACATTATTACTTCAGAAGAAAAGTGTCCTGCAGAGTTTTGAACTGTTAAATTGTATCTTCATCCTTGGATCGTAGTATGAAAAATTTAACACCGAAAATTGAAAAAATAATTACGATCGAATTAGTAAGTCGAACATGAGGATGATAAGTTTCCTTTTGAGCACTCTATTTCCAAAGCCAGACGAGTGTAGTCACTCTGGTTATTAAATCCTTATCTAAATGCAATCAAGGCATCGTGGGTGTTGTACGTTTTGCAGACATAGAAGATGTAATTAAATTAACAATATATGACTGATGAATAGAAACACCGGAATTCACAATGTGGGATTATTCACTTGATTAAAACCTTGCTCTGGTCAATTGGGATAATTATTATATTAACATTGATTGTTAAACTATATTACTAGATAGCACCATACCTTGCTGTTTGTAAAATGTACATTATAAATTCATCTGGAACTAGTTTTCACATCTTTCTTTACTGTAATATCTAAAGACGGTTTTGGTTCAAAACTTGTCCAATTATACTTCTACATACAGGAATAATAGAATTCCTTTACTTTTACTTGAGCTTCCTACAAATAGATGAAAGATACAAATTGTATGAAGGATGGTAACTATAGAGAATGCTTCAACAGGAACTGACTACCAGATTCTGACCAGGCATTTTCTCACATTTTTCCAACAGCTTACCAACAACCCTAGAATAGCTATTGAGTCCAGCAGTAGAGCCATACAAATGTCGAAATAAGTGCCGGAAAGGCAACTCATTGGAGTGGAATAAACAAGCCATCCATTAGAATGTCCTTAGAAAATGTTCTTCCAATTGAGATAGACCCACCACTTCCACCCTGTATTCACACCAGTTCCGTCACATCCGAGTACACAAAATTCACTTGTATCCGGTTCATTTCCAGAAATGAAACTTTTCAGTGAATCTGCTATCCCATTAGCTGTTCCAACTAATGCCGTTTTGTGTCCCAAAACTCAGATCTAGGTTCTACCACAAGGCATATATGTTCATCAGTTACAACCTCAGTGCAAGTTATATTGCACTTTTATGATGGTGCAATCTTTCCGAGAGTCAAAATATAGGCCCAAAAGTCCTTCGATCAATTGATTTTTTACAATCGAAATCAAAATTTTTAAAGGCACACTAGCAATCAAAGAGGATGCTCCGTCAGACACTTTCATTCAACCACATATTATTGCTAAGTTGTCTATTTTCACTGTCATATGGGTTTGTTCACTCTTAGTCTTTTCAGGATTCTTTGGTGGCAAAACTCCTTCTACATTTTCAGTTTCATCAGACGAAGAATTTTCTGGCTTCCTGATGTGAATCCTGTAAACTGACATTAACTTTGCTCTTTTTCTTGAAATGTAAAGTGTTCGATTGGGATTCACTGCCAAGTTTTGACTCGTTGGAAGAGCTCTGCTCTCCGATTTACCTGGTCCTCAAGCTTCTCTGAATAAGAAACAACAATTGAGCCAATAACCATTTTTTGGTCAGACCGTTGGTCTAGTAAAAACTGGTGTTCATCTTTGGGGACTATATTCTTAAGTTCACATAAACAAATAGTTTACTGCTGTGATCAATAAATTTGTACCTTCTGGTTTTATAAGAAGGGCTGTTTTTCTGTGTAGCCCGGTCCTATTTGAGCTTCCGGTACTCATCATAAGACTTTCTAAATGAGAAGTTGCAACCGTTCTTTTGTAACAATGTGTAACAACGCTTTTTCTCAAACATTTCTGATACTGTTAAGAACAATCTAACGTATTTCTTTTGTTGAAGAATCTTTCTTACTTTCTTTCTTCAATGAACCAAAAAATAATAGTACCTTAAGTACGTCTCCACAGCTTCTACGTACCTTAGTACATGTTGGGAGAACATGTTCTGGTAACACTCCAGCAGCCCCTAACAACTCACATTGTACTTTCACTCGAGTGGCTTTGTTCCTTTTAGAGTATATATCATTTGAACAGGAGGTATAAAGACACTTCGTAAAGACGAAACAGGGCTTCAAAATACAATTCGAAGGAACAATAAATTTATTAGCTACAAAGATAAAATAAATTTTATGGGTGGTAAAAGCACTATAGCTTACCCGAATTATTAGCTACAAAGCACAAATTGTAATCTCCTCATACTGCTGATAATATCAGATAAAATGACAAACATATCTTTATTTATATTGATAACACTTGTCTTCAATGTTGCCAACAATTGACACAAAAACTGTGTTATGAACTCTAGGGGCTACTTAATGCCAAATAGTGCAGTTGGGAAAGTTTAAAGAGCCTGACAAAACTCGTATATATGGATCAGTGGTATTTGCTCAGAAATCAAAAACTTTGGCATTCTTGTGGAACCTTAAGGAATCATTAATTTTTAAAAATAATTTCGCTGTGAACTTTTGAGTACCAAAGGCAAAATATAAAAGCCGTTGGGAGGAAAAATGAAGAATTTTTGTTTTTCGCTCCACCCTACAAACTAGTCCTCTATACTGGAACCATTTTTGTAGGAACAAATTATGGGCGAAAACGTTCTTGTTTCCATTTGCTAGTAATAGTATATTCGTATATATTAATAGTAGAAGCTATCTCTCTTATATTATGAGAAGTTCATAAGCCTCTTATTCTATGCGCAATAATATATTCTATAGGTTAAAATTAGTATTTCTAGGACCCATACATCTTAAGTCTTTACGATTTTAAACATTTTGTGCCATATTTCACTTCCAAATATATGTATGGGACTGGATTCAGAAATAATCACATAAACATAAATTTTATTCTTGATCATCGTATTTTCTGATTTAACTTCAACAAAACAGAACATTACATATTAAGCCTACCTTTTATTTACATACTCTTCCTATCTAAAAGCTCGTATACTATAATCCGTATTTATATATGTGTTCTCATCTCTGTAACAGAGCATAGATATGATTCGTATTAAAAATAGATTCTAAACATCTTTATAGTGTTACGATGGCATCGTTATTTCACCAGAATCCATGTTTAACATTTCCCTTTGTCCAAATTAAACACTTATGCAAGTATACTATAACTAATAAATTTCGTAAACATTTGTGTAAAGAGTATATTGGTTTACTAAAAAGCACAAGGTTCCAGACAATTGCGAAAAATTACCAACTATACCTCAGGAATAAGTGCTGTATCGGAACGTAGAAGTAGTACTATTGTTAGACATAGAAACAAAAGACGAAGTCGAACTAAACAAGCAGACGAATGCCGCTTACGTCTGCAATATCATGATTGTCGCATCCTTACTGACGCTACCTTGGCACTATGCTTGATTTTGCATCGCCACCTCGATCCGGTACAGGTTGTTATGGCGTATGGTGCCATTGGCTCCCGTGCCCGTTCGTGGCTGCTAACGGATATGTGACCAGCCAACGTACATCGAAAATCGGTCGGCTAGGTTGTGATCCCTTAAGTGCAGGCTCTGGCGGGAACAACATTCCAGTAACACAACGTCCTCCCGCATATGGCAAGTAAAGAACTATCTGGGCTGGATACAATTTTCCCCTGCTTCTTTGGCCGGTGCGTTCACCTGATCTATCGGCAGTTTAACAAGTCTGGCCCATCATTGCACAACGTCTCTCACAGTAGCGACCTCCCACAGCTACCACTTGACAAGCTATGGCATCGTGTCGAAGACGTATAACTTGTCATAGCCCAGATGAACATCCAAGAACTCACTCTCTGTAGGACTCTGTGTTGCAGCTGTTCTGAGCATGTATGGTGGGCCCACAACCTACTGACATTTAGCATTTCTGTTCCGCTGTCGCCACGTTGTCATGCATCGCATGCGGCAGTAAATTTGCCAGTGGTACCTTAAGGTATTTATCTACCAAATTATTTAATGTTCCATTTTTAATGTCGTGCAGTGTATTTTATACTTGACTTGTATTATTTTGTTTCTAAAAGTTTCGAGATGTAAGGTGCTATTACATCATGTGTATTGTGTTATCTTGAGAGTATAATATAATTGTACCTTTTTGCGTGGCAGCTTCAACTCAGCCATTCGGTGTAATATTTAAAAAGAGCTCTTTGCTATTTTAATTTTTTATTCTATCAAATTGCATTGTTTATTACAAATAACAAACATATTTGAATTTTTAACAAGAAGATATTTTACTTATATATTGGAATACCACTATTTCATTTAACACTGTTAGACAATATAAATAAAAAATGTAATTGCCAACCATGTTTCCATAAAAATTATACGCAAATTATTATATTAGTAACACAAATATTACTGAACACATCTACATCGTTCTCTGTTTGTGGTAGCGTTTACTAAATTCAATATTTGGAAGGAGTTTGGTGAAAAGCGAAAGTGTTTTCATGTATAATACTAGAATGCAATTGTTGTCAAATGAAACATAACATTTAGGATCAACAATGTTTGTATATTGCTGTAGCAATATAAAGTTGTGTTATATTGTTCCTCTTAAGCTTTTATTTTTTTAAGTGGGCTACAACCCTTACTTTAACTATTTTGCGCAAATATAGGTTTGTGCATACCTGTTTAGGTAAGAATTATTTCTTTAACTTATCACGATTTGTTAGTTTCTATCTTCGATGTGATAATTTTGAAAAAAAAAACATAATAGAAATAGCATGTATGTACCGTAATTATATACATTAAAAAGGTATGACTTGGACATTTTTAAACTTTTGAGAAGTATCTTAAAGGAATAATTTGGAAGTGTTTTGAAATAGTATACTGGGTATTTAAATGGTGGCTACATATGCAGTCAAAACCGAACTATTTAAAGTAGCATTGCATACCAGAAACGATTTTACAACTGTGCAAGGCAATCAATCTTGTAAAACCACCCTGCACTAAATTGTAATATTAATGTCTTTTGTGCCACCTGGTGAGAACATGTATATTGACTGCATCTTCTCTGTACACAGTTATGGATATTGATCGACTATTAAATCAGCTTTATTGTTCTGAATCTTATTACTATCATCTTTTAACAATATGGATTATTATCCTTACTTCAAGTCAAAATAATGAAATCTGTTTCATTATCTTATTTTCTGCCAATTTCATATCAGCTGTTCAAAGCTCGCAAGTATTTACTATTTCTTTATAGTTGTATGGAAGCAGTATGGAGTCTCTTAATGCGTGACTGTTTCAGTGATAGGAAGTATATACGTAAGTTACAACCTGTGCTAGGCCGGTCACTGATTAGTTGGAAAGAAACTAACTACAACCAGAAGAATGAGTGATTTTTTTTACAAATTGATAGCCATGGTGTAGTCATGACTATCTCCCACTCAGAGGGTTACGCCCTCTTTATAGGGAAAGGGAAGTTACAATATGGGAGGAGTGAAGGTATAGGAGTAAGGCAAAAGGAGTTTACATGATATTATTATCCTCATTTGTTATTACAATCAACAAATTATTACGAGTATCATGATTTTACATCATGGTCATATTTTCAGTGAATGAAATTATGAGGTGAATGCAGGCCACATCATCTAGTTTAAAATAGTGGATACAAATGCAAGTTATCTTCTGTCCTCGGGTCTATTCGGGACGCTGATGGACACATTTGGTGCCCTGTTAGTAACAGTAGGATTATTGTGCATGTGATGGAAGTATGAAGTTTGGTGATTGTGGGGCAGAGAAGGCTGTGAGGTATGGTAGGTTGGATGGTTGTTGGGTAAGACAGAGATATATGCTGATCAGGAGTGATGTAATGTTGGGTGGGCGCTGAGAATCGTAGGTTGCATCAATGTGCATGGTGAATAATAGTAGCGGGGTGTAAAGTTTCATACCGAGTAGTGATGAAGAGTTGTCGTAATGTTTAAAGGTGGAACAAGATATAAGGCATAGTGACGCGTGTGTATAACTCTGCAGTGGGACTAGGTAATTGTTTTCTGTAAGCTAGGCGAAATTCAAGTCGTTCTAGTATTTTTAGTTTATCGTAGAATTTCTGCAGCGCTGCTAGCCAAGCTACATGACCATTCGTCAGGACAGGACGTAGAAAGACTTTATATGTGTTAAGAACGGCAAGTGGTGTCAGGCCCCATGTTGTATCGGCAAGGCGTTTTATTAGATTGAGTCTATTGTAGGCTTTGGTCGTAAGATATTTCAACTGGGCATTCCAGGTAAGATGATGATCGTATGTGAGTCCTAAGTATTTGACGGTAGTAGTAGGCTTGATTCTAGTGTTCTGTATTTGCAAGGTGAGAAGAGTGGGATTTCGTTGAACTTTGGATCTTTGTTTAGGTGGAAGAAATATAATGGCTTGTGTTTTTGCAGCGTTTATTGTGAGTTTCCAAGAGTTACACCATTGATGAAAGGAGTCTATTGCGGTTTGCACGGTTCTGATTATTTGCTGAATGGTGTTGGCGGTGGCGAGAAATGCTGTATCATCTGCATATTGATAAAACTGTGTTTGCTATACATCAGAACAGAACATGATGTATAGCAGCTTTGAGAGAGCTGAGCCATGTGGTACTCATGTATGTAAGAAGATTGGAAATGAACTGACGTTGTGGATGGTTATGTACAAAATGCGATTTGCGAGAAAGATGTAAATATAACGGATGTATGCGTTGGGAAGACGAAATTGTAGAAGTTTTCAGATGACTACCTGGTGCCATACTTTGTCAAAAGCTTTCTCTAGGTCGAAAAATATTAGACAGGATGTTTTGCAGGTGTTGTAGTGATTTGTGATGTGATTGGTATCCTGGTCTGAAGTCTGCTTGATGATCTGGAAGCAAGTGATGATCCTGGAGATGGATGTGAAGACGTCTGACTAGTATGCGTTCTAGTATTTTGCCAACAGTGGGGTTCAGGATAGCTGTACAAAATTCTGCTTTTATCGGAAACACGTTTTATTGTCAGGTTAAACAGGCTGTGCGAACTAATCCCTCAACATATCCGATAGTTGTCCCGTGGTAAATAATTTTCTTGTGGTAATAGTTTACTAACGTTCAGGGTAACTTTTCGGTGTTATCCCGGCATTTAGCTCGTAAATTGAGTTAAACATATCACGTAGCTCGAACTCACAACTTATAACTTTCAAATAATATTAATAATTCTGAACTGGGAAGAAAGTAATCACCCTTATTGCTCTCATTTATTACAATGTTAAATGTTTGCCTTGTGACATAAATGTTAAATTTCTTCAATGATTTTGCTAATTAAAAACATTATCAACAACATTGTTGTATTTTCATTGTTAAGCATAAGCATTATTATTTATCACTGTTTCGTTCCTATAGCAACCTCATATTAATGATGTCGGCCATATTTAAAATGAAAAAAATCATGCATTTCTTTGCACGACGAACTTCCACGCTTCGGAGCAAATTCATTTCATACAATATGTTTAAGATTAAGCTGTATAGGTAACTCAAAAATACATAATTATGCATTTTTTTAACAGTAATTATACATTCAACCCAAGTAAAATAAAGGTTAGTTTACGTTGAGATAATGTTTGAATGCAATTCGTTTCTAAGTTAACCAAACACGACTAAAAGGCGTACATTTGCATATGTTCTCAACAGTTCGATCAACCTATGGGCTGCACTTTAGCTTTACGTTCCCGAAATGTTCAAAATAATGCAGGTTAGGTTAGGTTATATCGAATTCGTTTAGTTTAAGATATATTAGTTAGTTTAAGCCATCTTCAACTGTGCTTAACTTCTCTAGTGCTTTTGAAATCAGATTCGAAATAAGGCACATGGTGATTTCTTGTCCGGAGTAGTATCCAAAGAGCAGCTGGGTTACTGGCAACTCGTGATATTTCATTAACATGTTTTGTTCCTTGTTTAACTTGCATTTCGGCCATAGTATTTAAGTATAATTAAGTGTAAAACAAAAAACATTGTATTTGGAAGTATTATAAACGTTCTTTTTTATTTACCTTCATTCCTATTGTGCGCACGCACTATAAATAAGAGAATTTAGGTGTAGAATTCTCGTTCTTTTCCACTAACATAATCACTTCATTTATAGTGTTCTTATACTCATTCTCGTACAGGTTCGAATTTCTTTAGATTCTTTCTTCTGACTTCTTTCTTACTGATTCTTCATTCGTTGCTCCTGATTCATCAAAATATGTCTTTCATATACGCACAAAATCATTGCAAACTGCCATTATTTCAATTTCTTCTCTGAAACCCCACTAACACATTCAACGGTGCTCGTTCGTTCGATTCGTTCAATACCAATTATTTGGAACTTTTAATAGTTGTGTAATCCAGTTAGTAGAAATGTTTAGAAGAATTTTGCGTACATTGTTAGATTTCCTCTAAATTCATCATTTAAAATGAGTAGAACTTTCTTTTCAAGTTAAAAAAGACAATGTGTTCTTCAAGATTAATGGAACGAACAAATGTAAATTTGCAAATACAAAACGACAATAAAATGCAATGTTCATCTTCTCTGATTCGTTACCCTTAAGTGCATTTATAGCTTGTTAAAATTATATTGAATGCAATATATTATGAAAGAGTCAACCTACAGGACAGATGCAAAATAAATATAAATGTAATCCTGCTCTACTTTCCTGAAGACTAGTAGGCCCAAGAATTTATTCAAAAGTAAAAGTTATTGTGAAACAATCGACGAAAAATTAACATCATTCTTATTTATAATAGTTTAAACGGTATTCTTTCTGTAGACTATACGTCACCACACAAGATGTTGACAACAGTGATAATTGTTTTTCTTTCTGGAGACAAATGCTTGACCTGAAGATTCCGTTTCATAAGCGTGCTCTTGATTTGAATAGTATGATGTCCCAATAGCGGAATTTACTTCTGAAAGTGGATGCAGAATTAATGTTCCATCTAGCGATCAATTTATGGAATCCTAGATTTTTAGGGAATTTTACGAAACTTTCCACCCACTGAGAACACACAGAAAATATGACTAAAAATATTTCTATATTATCTTTTCCGATCGTTAATGAAAATGTATTTGTAGGTTTCAGACTTGTGGGTCCTGAAGATCGGACAGGAAGACCTGTTTGTGGTTGATCCTCCTACTTGCACAAGGTCGCTACTTGCAGTCTGCAATGGAGAAGTGAATCGGTTTCCCGAATATAAATCATTAGAAAATGGAAGAGCAAAAAACATTTGGATGACTAGAACAAAGGATCGGATAAGTATTACTGACTACATTCTGTAGTGGTTTGTAAAAATTGCAGTTAAAGTAATGTTATTTTGTTTTTTAGAAAATTAGTAAATTCCACACCTAATTTTATTTTCGTTACGTTATAATTTAAATGTGCAAAATATAAATATAATTATTGTATTTATCGAACTGCACCATTTTACTTCTTATAAAGTATTGAGCGATTTAAAATTAAATTATCTGTAAACGTAAATATTACTTGTTGCAACTCCAAACATCGCAGTTTATAATAAATATTTTAAATTAAGAAATCATATGTTACATCACATTAAAACATATCAAATCGTTTGAATATTCCTGATATTAGAAATTTTGACAAGTTCATAAATGTGTCAGCTCCTATTTGCTAAGTATTTTCACAAAAGATTGGAAGAAATTAAATTTTCAAAAATCCACTTTGAAATATTTCCTGTAAGAATGGTATAAGATAAAATAAAGATTTTTTAAACTACTCTGTAGCTCCTAAACGAATAAATAATAGTTTCTCAAAAAGCAGTAATATATGTTGTTACATTCAGAAAATGCGCCTTCGAGAACAAAAAAAAAAAAGTTGTTTTCAAAAGTACTATTTTGATTTGTGAACTTGCTAGGTCTAACTTGAGAACGAATATAAATTTCTGGTGAAATATTAAAGTTGTGTAGTATTCAAATTTTAAATTTTTAGAACAAATAAAAACGTACGTAAAATCAAGACATTTTAAAAATGTATTTCAATAATATAAGTTTTCTTGTCAATGACAAGAATAATAATTTGAAATTTGTAACTAATTCAAAAGAACTTAACTGAGTCCTACTTTATAAAATTACCACCGATCTCTCATTGTAACATACCAGTAAAGATGAAAATACTTGTTGCAACAATTTGCTATTTCCTTTTATATTGTTTTTCGGGAAGGTTCAATTACTTTTTTTAATTTATTTAAATACTGGCACTACATGCTGCGTCCCGAACAGAGAGACACACTAATTTATGCACGGACTTTACAGAGAAAAAAAAATAACTAGGCAGGGGATGTTCTTAAATGAAATATTTGATTACAAAATCTAGAAAAGAAATTTAATAAAACAACTCAAACAATATTAGATTCAAATAATTTAGTAGTCCACGTCTTGATGGACAAAAACACTAAATTAGAATTTGAGTGCCTATTTCATAAGTTATATAAACTAGAATAAACTGAAGAAAACTAAAATAAGATAAATGAGGACATCTATAAACGATTAGTAGAATGAACTATCTATTTTTTTTAATACTTTAGCACTATAATTTATTAACAGCTTGAAGCTACAAAATACAGTATTTATTATCGTGAAAAAACAACATATTATTTTTAACATTCTCAGTATTTTTTTGAAATAAAGACTTTTCTTAAGTAAACAAGTTAGAAATGCGATTCCACTAAAAAAAAACGGCGAATGCTCCGGTCCTTTGATAGCATTTTAAATACGCAAGCATTAAAGGTTATCAATTAGGTTGGAAACACTGATAACTGTAGTTCTTAAGTACGGCAAAACCCACAGTACGTCTCTATTGTATCGAATAGTATTTATGCTTAGTTTGGCGCAATTAATAAACAAACATACTGATGGGGTAGAAAAAAGTTATGATTTTTATTTCTCGCGTCATGATTAGGATCTCAAAATATGTGTGCATGCAAACTTTTGCAATTCGAGTATGTTTCTGAAGTCAGTTTTGCAGTAAATGTAATATTGTGAGAGATAAGGGTATGTGACGCTAGCATGAGGTAATAATTCAGTAGCCTGGAAACACCGATTTCTTCTCAAAATAACGAAGCAAATGAAATTTGAATGCATACAAATTATTTCTGAGTAAGACTGATTTCAGAAACGTATTTCCCATAATATTCTAGCCCAGAATAACATATTACACGATCCCTTCTCATTTTTAAGAAAATCAATCGAAATTCAATATGATGGACTTTTCTCTGCCCCATGTGGTATGTTTGCTTGTAAGTATAACTGAATGGAAGGAATTTGAACAATTCATTTTAAATGAATTCGCAACACTAGACTACAGCACCAATCAAGACGGTTCTGGTTGATCTAAGCTAGTCTACCCAATGTCTGTCGAATGACAAATCAAGCGGCTCTCTACTCGTTGTAGTTTCTGAGGCTTAATTTCTGCACAGAAACACCGTCTTATTTAAGAATGAAGCGACATACGAGGTCTGTCAGGAAAGTAATGAGACTGTGTTTGTAAAACATGTTTATTTACAATGCATTACAAAACCACATGGTCACCTTCGAAGTAGTTCCCTTGGGAAGCTACACACCGACGCAGACGTTGCTCTCACTCACGGAAGCATTGCTGGAAGTCCTCAAGTGACACCCTTCGAAGTTCCTGTGTCACGACCCTTTCAATGTTTTCTACAGACCCAAAATGATGGCCATGAACAGCATTTTTGATTTTGGGGAATAGGAAGAAGTCACAGGGACTGAGATCTGGGGAATAGGGGGGTTGTGGTAAAACAGGAATGCCCTTATTCGCAAGATACTCATTAACAGAGAGAGCAGTGTGACACGGCGCATTGTCGTGATGGAGGATCCATGATTATCACGACATGTCAGGACAAATTACCTGGATGTAAACTTGTTGATTCAATGTTTGTCCGTGAGGAACAAATTCCTTATGAATCACGCCTTGATGATCAAAGAAGCAAATCAACATGACCTTGATTTTTGATTTGCTTTTCCTAGCCTTCTTCGGTCGTGGTGAGCTGCTTGTGTGCCACTCAGCACTTTGTCTTTTGGTTTCAGGGTCATACTCGAAAACCCATGTCTCATCACCTGTCACAACATGCTTGGCGATTAATGTTCAATTCATCAGCAATCATCCTAACCGTTAAGCGCCGATCTGTTCTTACCAGATCCCTCACTCTGGCAACAGTTTCATCGTTTCGTGTCGTGCTTGGTCTTCCTGAACGTGCCTCATCTTCAACTTCCTCTCTACCGTCCATAAATGCCTTATGCCACCGAAACACTTGTGCACGGGACATTTTGTGGTCCCCATACGCCTGTTTTAATTTTCTAAATGTTTCTGCTGCATTGTCCTTGAGTTTCACACAAAATCTGATGGCGTAGCGTTGTTCCAGTTTTGTACTCGCCATCTCTCCGACAAGCAACACTAACACACCGTCACAAAATATGTTATAAACTCACTTGTGTTCACTGTAGGTACTTTAAATTTTCACTGCTTGTAGCCAAAATGATGCCTCTATCAGCTCCACTGGTTTCATTGTCCTACTGTGTGTCATTCCTGAAATAGAGAAACAGTCTCATTACTTTCCTGACAGACCTCGTATGCATACAATTTCCCCGCCTATTCTTTTAAACACATTTCGTCAAAGACCTAAGCTATTTGTTTTTTTGAGTTAAGCATGTCCGAGTAAAACAGATAGTTTTGGCATTTCATAATGTCGGTAGTAATGTATCAGACAGAGAAAAAATAGAATTAGAAGTCTTAGTTCGATGAATATCTCAATTTCCTTGGGTTAACGGGAATTACTGGTGGCGAAAATCCATGCTCTTGAACTTAATAGATTAAATCTGCGCTTATCTTGTTAATTAGAATGAATTCCTACATCATGTCGTCTTTCTTTCGTGATTGACAATGATCCACAGAGACTACGTTTAGGGCTCCTTCTTAGTCCCACCACACTGGACTGAAGATAGTATTCTGGGATTTTTTTCTGAACTCTTCTCAAACGAAAATATATCAGGAAGGCTCAATGATGACTGTCCAAATCCTTCGCTAATTTATATATTTCGAAATTGATGAGTTAAGACTTAGCATATCTGAAAAAATCATTAATTGTGGTAGAGCGAATCATTAACAAAAGACTAGTCTATCCTTTAAGATAGTAGCGATTCATTTTTGTCTTAAGAAAATATTTTAAATCATAGATTTCACGTTTCAACAAATGACACTCAAAGCACTCATGTTCATAGTTGAAAATTAATATTGTTAAAGTGTGATAAATGACGAATAAATTGATTGGTAGATTCAAGAACAACTGAAATAGCAAATTAATATTGCTTGGGTGGATATACCTTAATTTAGCTCTAGTCTAGAGGTGTATAGGGTATGAAAACTTTTACAACTAGATTGCACAATTTTTCCGCCATTTTGATTACTGAACAGCAAAGAATGTTCATTCATTAATGTTTATTGTTATTGATGACTAGTTGTTCTAAGAAAAATTTAATTTTCTAAAACAAATCATAAATTAAGTAGAATTACTATTTAATCTAATTAATCTAGTGTAGTAAGTACTACGTCCCGAAAAGTGCCAAACTGAAAAAAAAAACACGGACTTACATCTAGCATAAGTTTGAAGCCACAGTTTGGGACGCAGTAAGTCCGTGCCTTGCTTCATTACTCGTTAGTAAATCTGTGGACTCAGTGTAGGTGAGTTGTTTGGCGGGTGGTGCGTAGCAAACATAATCCATGCACCCACCAAGCAACCCAGCTGCATTGCAGCCAAAGGTTAAGAGCAGCTAATTAAGCAAGATACGGACTTACATTGTCCCTATGTGCCTTTACAAAAATATCAATACCTGCCCTGATGGCCGAAAATAACCGAGAGACAACATAATAGCTAAGTGAATTATCATTGGAATGAGACTCTTTAAGAAGACTTATTTCTTGGAAAAAGAAAAAACTATTGCACTAGTTGGTATGAATAATTTAATAGTACACTTCTAGCTGTTACAAAAGTGCCTAATTAGTCTTTGAAACTCTGTTTCAGAAAGTAAGTGAAAATAACAAATTGAAGAAAATAAAAATAAAATAAACGTCGCGGACATCTATGGACCATTAGAAGAATTATTCCACAATGATGTCTGTTGTGTCCATTTTAGTGATAACTTTAACAGGATAAAGGTACAGGGTCTTTATTGCATCGAACTCAACACAATTAACTTGTCATATTCGCACTATCGTTTTATTTTTAAGTTCTTGACAGCATAGCTAACATGAAGGGACCTTATAATACCGCTCAGTTAGTCCGTGTCTATCTGTCTGTATCTACAAAATACATCTCAGGAACCACAAGGAGTAGATATAGATGTTGTGGGAGATGTCTGGATTTAGTTATCTTTACTTGTAAATAACCAAAGACAAAACAGATCAGAAAATATTAAAAATACAAATAATTTATGTTGGATTAACTTGCATAAGTGTGTGATACTTGTAAAACTGTTTGCATGCACTATCAGGAACCTCTTAACCCTTATAGTAACAAGGTCAAAATGTTACGTAAAGTACTAAGACTGGGTCATTTTAACCCAGACATTTTTTTAAAAATTGGGGGGGGGGGAATAAGGGTTTGCTAAAATAAAAAAACTCATTATTGTAAGCAACGCTCGGCAGAACAGGAAAGTAACTGTTTGTGTTGTACAGTTTTAGCAAGCGAAAAGATAATACTTGGTTTCTGTGCCACGCCGCCAAGACTGGTTACCAAAACAGGCTGAAATTGATGC
>JAGDQP010030644.1:0-10384 GCA_022664845.1 Lepisma saccharinum | reverse complement strand
GAAAGAGTACGTCTTGTGAGTGACAGGATGTACGAATGAAAGACTGGAATCAAAGATAGGACTGGTTTTGCAGCGGTGTCTATTGCACTTGCCAGGTTTTGGTGGCGGGGCGGGATTGGTCCGGTTCTGGTAAGAATCGTGTTGAGATTCGGAGGTCTGCGGTAAACTATTTTGGAGCACGACGGGAAAACTCTTTCAGTTTAAGGTGAGGCAATGAGTATGGGGTATGCCATTTTGAGGAGCTTTTGGAGGGCCTGAAGGCTTGAGTGGTACTGGGTGAGCGGATTTGGAGCGGAGGAAGCTTCGCGGGGAGGTTGGTTAGAGTTCAGGTGATTACGGGCATGGTCCATTTGTTTACGGAAGAGGTGTTTGGTATATTCACCGTCAGTGAGAGCTGAGGAGAGGGAACTGAAATAGCTTTGGATTAGGTCTTCAAAGGAACAGATGCGGAAGCCCCGGACAGCAAGAGCGTATGGAAGAGAGCGTTTGGTGTGGTAGGGATGGGAGCTGTTGAAATGGAGGTACTGCTTACTGTTGGTAGGTTTGATGTGAACGCCTGTCTCAAATAGATTGTTCTTGAGCCAGACATCCACATCAAGGAAAGTTATGTGTTACCTCGACAAGGACCAGGTGAACTTGACGGGAAAGGCGCAGTTGAGGTTTTGCAGGAATGTTTCTAGAGACATTTTCTGGAATGTTTCTAGAGACCCTTGTCCGTGGTCCAGATCAAGAAAATATCATCGATATAGCGAAGCAAGGTGAAAGGTTTGAGAGGTGTGGAATTTTGAATTTGAATTTAATTTCAAGGTCTTTAGGCAACTTTGGCTCAGGCCGGATGGATGATTATGGGATGAATTGGTGGAATGAATAAAGTGGGAAGAGACGAAAGAATCCCGAGAAAACCCACGCACACGGTGTTTGTCCACTATGAAACCCACATGACATGAGCACGGATCGAACCAACGATCCCTAGCACCAGAGGTGAGCGCTCTAACAACTGAGCCACCGCTGCCCTGAGTGGTATGTAGTTGAGGTATTGGGTCTCCAGGCGTCCCAAGGTTGGCGTAGGAAGGGACCATGCAAGTGCCCATGGCTGTGCTTTTGATTTGCAGGAAATTGCGGTACATATATAAAGTACGTATAGGACAAGGCCGGATACGCAATATAATAGGTGAAATTTAAGAGAAAGCAGAGGAATTGTACTTACCTAATATCTTGACGACGATCACGCTCACTCAATTTCACACTTAACAATAAACACAATTTCTTTTAAATTGTGAACGCGTGTTAAGTGAACTTCTTTCTTGTCTACAACTTATGACGTTTATAGTCTTTCTTGTCTTCGGCTAAAGCCGAAAATTATAAGTGACTTTATAGTGTTTATTGTGAAGCGTGAAATTGTGAACGTGATCTTTGTCAAGATATTAAGTAAGTACAATTCCGCTCTTTTCCCTTAAAATTTCACCTATTATGTATATATACAGGGTGCGGCAGGTATTTGAGAACAAATTCACAAGCACAGAAAAAAAGCACAGACAATGGAGATAGAGCATTTATTACATTTAAACATTCTGTACAGGTGTCCACGTACACAGTGGACGACATAATTCAATAAAACTGCTGTCAGTGGCAATAACGCCTCTACACACTATCGAAACAGCCTGCAGGCAGTAATGAGATGGGTCTTGGTAATGTTTACCATTGCATTCACAACAGTTGCTCTGAGAGCGGTGTTATGTGGATGCCTATTGGAGTCTCTCTCAAAGACACCCCATACGTAATAGTACACTGGGTTAACATCTGGGGAGCCACATGGTGGGAGTGACATAGCCATGCAAATTTTCGGCTACCCATCCTTAGGTTGTATGAGCTGTATGGAATAGTGTGGAGTCTTGCTGAAAAACATACGGCCTTCTACGTGCTACAGCAGTAATCCAGAGATTCACAACCGTGTTTAACACTTCGGTTTAAGCAACGGCGTTGACTCTGGCACCTTGTCGAAAGAAATGTGAAGACATTACGTCGCTTTCACTTCTCACGACCCCTAGAACCATCACTGAGGCTGGAAATTTGTGTGCATGACGGTAGGAACCTCCTCGTGGTTTTTACACACCCACAAATCATTTTTCCGGTTCACCTTCTGGCCCTGTTGAAAGATTTTCTCATCGGAGAAAAAACATAACATTACTGGCTCCTCCGGATGTTTCAGCTTGTTCAGGAGGAGCTTGACTCTGGTCAGGCAGTTTTCCTTGGTTCTCTCGGACAAGAACTGTCCTCGCCGCATCACGTACGATTTGTAACGAAGGTCCTTATGAATCAATCATACGTCGGATGGTGGCATCGTCAACCTGCAGCTCCATGGCAAATGCCCTCATGGACTTTCCAGGATCCTCATCGATGGCAGTTTGGACAGACCTGACGAATCCTGGCGTCCTGATGATGTCAGAGCAACGACAATGTAGTTTTCTGTAGGAAACGGTGGCCACATCACCCCTTGTAGCCCCCAGTTCTCTCCAGACTTTCAAGACGAATGACCGGGCGACTTTCAGAAATGCAGCGATCTCTAAATCGGCGTGACCTGCAGTCAAGGATACGATGACAGCATGCCTCTTCATTGCCTGGGTTAGCCATGTTTACAACAGGAAAGGATTCGTAACTACGGCATAAAGGATAGTGTGTCACCTATAATGTGTGTTCTCAACTACGTGTCGTGCGAAACGTTGCTGCTTCTCTATTATGTTTTTGAAGTTCGTGTACGCCTGTCTTGGTATTCTATAATGTAAGAACGTTCTCTCCTATCCGCTGTGCCATGCTTTTTATATATATATATATATAAAAGGACAGAGCGGACTGGTGCAGGACTAGGGCTAAGACACCATGTTATTCTATAATGTAAGTATGTTTTCTCCTACTTTTTTCCATGTTTTATACATGGTAAAAAGGTAGGAGAAAACGTACTTACATTACAGAATAACATGGCGTCTTACTTAGCCCTAGTCCCGCACCAGTCCACTCTGTCTTTTTTTATTTCCTCTTCTACCACGTGAAAACGCTTTTGCGAAACGTTGCCTCTTTTTTATTGTGTTTGTGAAGTTCCTGTGCTCCTCTCTCAGCATTTGACTATGTAAGTATCCTTTTTCTTTTCTACCTTTTTACCATCTATATATATGGTCGACAAAATGGCGTATCCGTAGCACAAGTTCCGCTCCTGTCCATTCTCTGCATTTTCTCTCCTACCTGTGAAAACCCTTTTGCGAAACGTAACAGCTTTTTCATTGTGTCTCTGAAGTTCCTGTACACCTGTCTTGGTATTCTAACATGTAAGTGTTCCTTTTTTTCTATCTTTTTACCACCTTATATATATACGTATATATATATATATAAGGTAAATTTTAGACAAATGAAGGAGAAAAAAGGATAACTTACAGCTTACTAACGCGCTAGATCACACATATTCACATGTACACACAAAAAAAGTCACTATATTTCGTGTATTCACACTTTTTCAAGTAGAGAGTAAGACAGCGAAGTTCACGTGTTCACAAAGTACAAGTTTGAAGAGACAGTGGCGACACGTAGCGGACAAAACATCAATACCAATTTTGATCTATCTTTCTTGGTTGCCATAATCCACATTTTATCCCCTACGACCAGCACCTCAACAAGCCGTCTGTGGAAGAATGCCTTTATTCACGGTTTGAGCGCGAAAATAAAACCTGTCCTTAACCTTCAATAACTCTATGCTCCCCTTTTCCTCTGCATTTTCAACACATTTCCATCCACGATCCCACCTTGTACTTACACGCTATACAGTTATTATTATTTCAAGTTCCGGATATCTACGCGCTTCAGCAGTCAGTTGTTCTCCAGTTTTGATGTTTTGTCCGCTACGTATCGCCACTGTCTCTTCAAACTTGTACTCTTGTACTTTGTGAACACGTGAACTTCGCTGTTTTCCTCTCTACTTGAAAAAGTGTGAATACACGAAATATAGTGACTTTTTTGTGTGTACATGTGAATATGTGTGATCTAGTGCGTTAGTAAGCTGTAAATAATTCTTTTTTCTCATTCATTTGTCTAAAATTTACCTTAAATTGCCTTCCCGGCTTTCCTTTCTATATATATAAAAGGTAAATTTATGAGAAAAATAAAGGAAAATACTTACAGCTTATAGTTTCGTATTAGGTCAAACACATATCCACATATCTAAAAGTTACTACGATATTTTGTGCACACAGTTGCACGTTTTCAAGTGTTCAGGAAGAAAGTGAAGTGCACGTGTTCACAAAGTACAAGATTGAAGAGACAGTGGCGATACACAGCTTACGATGCATCAAACTTGGACAACAACTGACTGCTGCAATGCGTAGATTTCCGGAGCTTGGAATATATATATACAGTATATATCTCTCCCAACCCGTCTGGTCAACGTGGGAGCAGTAGACCAATCTCCTTCCTCCGCAGAGATGCCTCATCCAGTAGTGAATCGAATATGGCTGCGATTTATTATTATACGGTATATCCAGAGTCATCGAAAAAGATTGCCAGGATTATAAACGGTTATTATAAAAAAAAATCCTTAATGGATATACACGTGTGACGTATTAAAATGTTCACAGTTTTAAACTTACCATAGTGCATTTCTATATTGACGCCTGACAAAAAAAAGTCCAGTAGTGATAGGTCTGGGCTTCGAGGTGACTCATTTCCATGGTCGCTTTGTTTGTGATATTTTAAACGAGAGGTTCCCAAGTGCCTGAGCTGGAAAGGGTGGACCTATACTCTAGCCACCTCGAAGCCCAGACCTATCATTTCTGAACGTTTTCGTGGGGGCACATTGAAATCACTGTGTAAGCTGAGAAGATCAAGAGCATGCAGCACCTTAAAGAACGTATCGGTGCAGCAACTGTAACTGCAACCCCAGACATGATTCAGAAGGCGTAGCAGGAGATAGAATATCGTCTAGATATCTGCAGAGCTACAAATAACTCCAATATCGAAATGTACCAAGGTAAGTCTAAAACTTTCAACATTTCTGAACATTTTAATACACCACACCTTAAGAATCCATTAAGGAATTCTTTTATAATAACCGTTTGTAATCCCGGCAATCTTTTTCGATAACCCTGTAAATAAGATGGTAAAAAAAACGTACTTACATTATAGAATACAAAGACAGGTGTACATTACAAAAAAGCGGCAATGTTTCGCAGAAGCGTTTTCATATGATTGGAGAGGAAATGGTTAGAGAGAACTGGTACGGGACTGGTGCTAAAGAGTCCCGTGTATATATGTTAACGTCCTTGATATCACATTTCAGATCTAGCTTCCAGCCGCCCCATTCTGTCTGCAAATGTAATGCGATATCAGTGTTGTCAGACGTGAAACTGGTCATGCAGGGACAGCTATTGAATATCTTGCGTTACCACTCAGAATAAAATGAAGATAGGTTTCTTGTTTCTGTGCAATGTTTTGTTAACATTACAGTAAGAATTGAACAAAATTAGCAGTAAACACATTTACCATCCTCAGAATTAACCATAAAATATCCCAATGTATATTCGTAATTATTTCAAATTTCTGTCAATAGAAAAAAAAAAAGTTGGAAGCTGGAATGCGTCAGTTATAAATAGACAAATCGCATGAGGTAAATATATGGTTGAACATATTATCATTAATAAAAATCTAAGCACTGCATCACCCTGAAAGCAGAAATAAATTCTTCTAATACAACTTCGAGAGCATAAAACTAGGAAGGAAGAAGATACCGCAAATTGAAGGTTACCAGACGTCCCGATTTAATTTTTATTTTTTTTAAATACTTTTTACGTAAAAAATTGAAAAATAATGATGATGATGGGAGTTCTGCCCGAAGCCAGGTCCTGACCGGAAGGTCACTGGACAAGGTGAAGCGATAGTGAGTTATCATTACTTTCCTTAGGATAAAGATGACGTACTAAGGACGAGACCTACAGTTTAATGTGGGTTCCGAATCACTTGTGTTTCCATCGGGAATCGAACCTCGGACCCCCTGATTATTAGGCAGGGAGCACTTATACTCACACACTGGATACATTTAAAAAATTAACCCAAAGAGACAAGACGCACTCTGACGTCTAAAAATAGACTGGAGGTTTTGCAATCTTAATGCAATACTTTCACAGAAATAAAACATCTGAATGTGGTGCGAAAAAAATAGTCTGCTACCCTGATTTTCGTCTGACGCTGCTCGAGGGCGAGAAACAGACAACACAAGGAAACAGTTCTGGAGCCAAACTACCAAATATTATAGTAAGCTATAGGGGGAGGAGCAAGCCTTCTTGTTATGCTTTATACTATATATGTGTTTTGTTTAAAGTTGTTAGTGCTCAACTATGCCAATTTCCTCGCTA
Source organism: Lepisma saccharinum (assembly GCA_022664845.1). NCBI lineage: Eukaryota > Metazoa > Arthropoda > Insecta > Zygentoma > Lepismatidae > Lepisma > Lepisma saccharinum. The sequence continues at coordinate 3,992 of JAGDQP010030644.1, read as the reverse complement.
TTCTTAGTACAACCATTTTCTATACCTAGTTAAAAACAAATGTTTAATAATTTCAGTGTCCAAATACGAGGAGAGGCTCGACGAAAAAAAAAAAATAATCTACATATTACCTTTTGAGGTGTTTGAATGACCAGATTGCTGAAAGTAAACCGTGGAGGCAGAAGGTTTTCTGTACACCGTTGTTTGAAACTTACTGTCCTATTTGTAAATGAAGAGGTGTAAATAACTCATTTTACCAGCAGTTTCTAACTCACGTGTGAACTTCGATTAGGGTTGAAAAGAATTAATTTCTTTGCAAAGATAATCGAATTGAAAATCCGAATTATATAGTAAAGGGTTGTCATCTACATAATGAGTATAGTTTCGCTATTTCATACATCGGCTTAGTACGAGCGTGATGGTTGAATCAAGGATGACGGTCCTATGAAGAGACAAGTTAAGTAACAATGCTGTCATCGTGTAGCGCAAAATGAAATGTAATTACCTGATACTGGAACAGATGGACTTGAATGAATAACTGTGTGATTTTTTTTAGGTTCATTTTTTAATGGGGTGGGAGGTATGTATATATTTATTTTAGATGTTAAATATGTGTAAAGAAACTGTGATATAAAAAATTAAATAAATATTTTTTTTAAAAAGGGGTTGTATTATTGCATTTTACTTATTGTCAAACCACAATCTGTTTAACAAAACTTTATCTAAATTTAATCATCGTTATTTTTTGTAAATATAAATTATCTCCTATGCAATTTGATCTTTATAAGAATCTGTTTTATACATAAGAAAATTTACCATCCCTCTAGTTGGGGGTGAAACAAAATAAATCATCAACGTTAGAAATATAACTGGCACTGGGCTTCCGTGGATCACACGCACATTTTATTAAAATAAACTAAATTTATCGCTTGCGTTTGGGCTAGTCACTATTTTTTGCTAGATCGCTGTTAAGGCCAAACATTAATATATACGCATGACAAAAAATATTAAAGTTTCTGTAGATATTTGAGAGCTAAAAGAAGAGAAACCAATAAAATTGGATTTTTTACAGAACCTGAAAAGTACAAAAAAAGGAAGAAAAGTAAGAAGAAAAAAGTACTAATAACACAATTCAAAAAAAAAAAAAAAAAAAAATGATCGACAAATGTTAATATGTGGTTCCTAGTTTCAGAATAATGACAGAAAATACGAAGAATGTAAATAAAGAAGTGACAATCTAATAATTCCATGTGTGGAAATGATGGAGATGTTACCGCAACCAGTAACGTTACTAGAATGTTTGGGCCTTCCTGCAAGGAAATGTTAGTGCCCTTGTCCTACAGCCCTTCTAACGCCATTTTCCACATGCAATTTCAGCAAATTCTTGCCACGTGTAAAAAAAACCATACACAAATTCTGCAGACTTCTAAAACGGAGATTCTCTCCAGACTGAAAATTCCCGTCCAAGCATAAAAATTCCTTCACTTTTACCAACTCTAAGCAAGTTTTAAAATCGAACTTTGAGATGACTTCTCTTGTAATGGTTCCTGGGTTGGGCATAATTAAGTTTTCACCTACTTATATGTCGCTTGTAGAGCCCCCTTGACACCCCTCCCCACGCATCATCTTAGTTACGCCCCTGATCGCAACTATAGTCCAGGAAAATCTTACTCTAAGAAATAAAAAGCCAAGCTTTCGGATGTGATCTAACTCCTCCTTTATCAAGTAAAAACAAAGGATAGTTGTACTACATGGTAAGTAGTACTATTTGGCAAACTCTTGTAAACGTGTCGTTGCTATTACACAGAAACGAAGATTTTAAATATAATGTGATTGGATTTAAAAACTTCATGCTGACTAAAAACAACCGTCAGACAATGAAAAAAGACATTATGACAGCGTTATGTCTACGTTCAATTTCAGTCCTTCAGTTTGTGATTCAGAGTTCTCAAGTATCTCGTATTTAAAAGTGTCCTCTTTGGACCCAGCGTTTACTCATCCCGTAAACTAAGACTTCTCAAAATCGGATCCCACCTCTTTTTTCGTACTAAATACTGTTATTAACATCGATATGAGTAAACGATGTAAAAATTTTGCTTCCAAAATTATGGGTTATCTAGCTTATGACAATTAAGACATGGTATTAGCCTTCTATCCCAATGTGACTTTAAATATTGCTTTTAAATTTTCTTTTTGTCATTTTGATATCTTTACTATTGTGTGTACATTTTTACCTCATAAACTCCAGACCCTTCATCCTTTGGTAGAAAATAAGTTTTGAACCCAGTTAGATGTTTTTCAACGTTTTTGGTGGGAATTAGTACTAGTTTAAATTATACCAAAGGATGAAGATGAAATTAAACATGTGTTAATCCTGTCCTCCCCCAACTAAAACGAATTGGAAAGAATCTAACTAGGCTTAAAAGTTATTTTAAACCAAATGCTCAGGGGGTCAAGAGTGTATGAGGACACTTTTCCTCTGAATCTCTGGATTCTTGTCAACTCTGAATTTGAAATGAAGGATCGTAATTTGAACGTGGAAGCATTAGATCGTCTTGGAAAGCTTGGCCTTTCATTTTTTGTAGTATGAGGTTCCCTTGAACTATAGTGGAAGTGGAAGTAACAAGAACTACACACTGTAACTGGAAAATAAAAGGACAGACCGCAATGTCACTGATCTGTCGAAATAGTGACTGGCACAAAGGCCGGCTATGAATTTATGTTGCATTTGGTTCATCTTATTTACTTAACCCTTTACGTGAAAAGGTGGAGATCTGATCTCAGTGGTAATCACAACTGCGGGTTTGCCTCTAGGAACAAACAAAGAAAAGCAAGTTTTCTTAGTTAATTCACTACGCATGGATTTATTAAATCACTGGAGCCGATCGATTGAAACAGGACGTAATGACTACGTTTTGACTACGAGACTGATCTACTTCTTGAAGTACACAGGGTTCATACAAAAATATTGAACTCAATTTCCCTGAATTTTCCAGGTTTTCCAGGTATTAATTTTGTAATTTCCAGGTCTAGTGGAAGAAACTAATATATAAATTTTAATAATAATATATTTATATATTTAAGAATGGCCACCCTTCTCCCCAATGAACAAATGCAATTAAACAAATTTTGTACACACAAAGAAACAGTTAAAATTTAAAATATCCAAAACTATAGAGCACAGATAATCATCACAGTATCCATTTGCAATTGTTCATGCCATTCCCCTATCCACGCTGTTTTATTGTAACAAAATTCACAATTCTAGTCTTTTAATGTAATTAACAATTTTAGTGTTTTATTGTAACTGTAAAACCAAACTATATAATGCTGGAATCAATGTCAAATATATTAGTTCTAAGAAAGAATAAACAACGTAAAATATAATGTTCTTATACCAAAAACACATTTAAATGTTTTCTACACATTTTTCTCTCTCATTGAAAAACTTCTACATTGGAACGTTTTTCCAAAATTCTCTTCCCCGCTCCTCTCAAGTCCTTCGAAACTTCATTCTACAAGTCCTGCAAAACTTTATTGATCTCTTTGGCTATCTCTTCCGCTTCTAAACTATGAGCTTTCTCCAATCGTTTCTTTTTTTCCCTCAAGTCATTTAGCAGTTTTAGCTTCCGCTTTTTAATTTGAACCTTCTGATCATTTTCGTCTACCGCACTGCGTTTTCTTTCCAATGACATTTCATATCTTGTCCGAGATCCTTTAACTGCTTTAACTAATTCATGCGAGATCTGAATATTGGTAATACCACCTGCATGTTTAATGCCGTCATGTACTTGCCTTAGAGCTACAATGGAGTCCTCTTGTAAATTTTCAACCAACAGACTCTTATTGATGGAGAAACCCGATTCAACTGCTGCATTTCCATGTGACAATATAAGAATAATTTTGACTACAATCCACAGGTCAGTAAATTTCTGGTCTTTTTTAAGCAGATTAGCCCAGAATTTGTCAAGATCATCTTTAGTTTCACAAAAATTTTCAAAGAATACTCCGAA